>BQNB010005483.1:0-45124 GCA_026074375.1 Tanacetum coccineum | reverse complement strand
ACCTCCACAGACCTCACAACAGTCAAACTGTTGTTGCTGATAAGAAGAATAGAATGGAGGTTGGTTATCACTAAAATTTTGATTGTAACAAAGGCCCTGCTCATAGACGGGTGTATTCCTAGTTTACAGAGCTATAATGGAGACCTTCACAATATTCACACGAGTATGTCTCAATCAGGTGTTGCGGGGATTGGTTAAAGAAATTAGGTGTTTCATTATAGGAATAAGGATTTTGGTCATAGACAAACCCGTTTCCCGTCCCTACAATTCTATACCCATGACAATTTCCACCATTTCGGGGACCCCCACAACATGAGCAATTATATTGGCCAGATAATATTTGTCTTTCAATTTGGTTCAAAGCTCGGGAAAGTTTTGCCATTTGCTCATTTAAAGCTTCCGAGTAAGACATAGCAGATAAAGAATTAAACGGATAAGAGGGTAAAGAAGATAAGAATTAAATTAAATAAGAGGATAAAGAAGAATATTTTTATATTTTTATAAAGATGATAATAATAAAAATAAAAATAAAAAATAAAAAATTTTGGTATTTTTTTTAATATTTATATAAAAGAAAAAGAAAAATAAAAAATAAAATATTATTGGATTTTTATATTTTTATTAAGTACGAAAATAAACTTTCCGAAGAAAGGATCTTCAAGGTATTAACTTCAAACACCACGTGTAGATCGTACAACTCTCCCCGACAACGGCGCCAAAAACAGATTCGTTGATAAACGACTAGTCAAGTAATATAATATATAGTAATCACGTCGGATAAAAATTACTTTAGGAAAAGTAATAATAGATCCTCCTGATGTCGTGTCCCAACGAGAGATGAATTTGAAATCCACGAAAGTATTCCTAATTTAATGCTTGAATATCTTTTAATTTTTGGTTTTAATTAAAACTAGAGATAGCGATAAACTAGATTACACTAATTAATAAGCAAGCTAATTAAGATGAAAAATATGCTTGTCAAGTAAAAGTGAATAGATTCTTAAGTGTGAAGTTTTAGATCTTAATGACAAATTAATATCTGTCTAAATAATCGTTTCCTCAAAACTTTGGCTTAATATTGAAAACAACTTTTTATCTAGATATTAATTACTAGTTTAATAACTGCTCTTCTTCTCTTGTGCTTGAGCTGTTTCTCCAATTTCTTTACCCTTTTGGTGAGAGTGATAAGGGCTTTGTTGTAGACAGCTTTGGTGCTTGCAAGTTCATCCTCCAATAAAGTAACTTTATCTGACAAACTTGTACAAAGATTTATCAATTCCAAAAGTTGCATACTACCCTCCCCACTTCGAGATGTGTTACCTTCTCTGAGAGGTGGTTCATTGGGCAAGTTAGATACCCTTTTAGGCCTAGCCTGAACAGGAATATCCCCCATGGTAAAGTGGCACCCAGGACCACCTTCTGAGCTAGTTCTTGGAAAACTTGGCCCAGATGATGTTGCCTTGGTTTGGGTCTTAGTAATGTTACCACTGCCCTGCTCTGCTTCTAAGCTAGAAGCAGTAGTGGTAGCCCTTACCAATCCATCATGCATCTCCTTGATAATGGCCTCATCTGCAACACTTGATGGAACATCGGACTAAGGTATCCTAATGCCTGGACTCATTTTATATATATGTTTCTTTTATGTCTTATCAAGAAGCCCAAAAACTCTTTGATCTTTATACTATAGAAGAGAAGAGGAATTTCCTGGAGCTCTTTCTTTCCATTTATTTTTCGAGCTTGGCGGAAAAACCTCCCTATCAATACTTCCTTGCTATCCATTGACAAGAGTTGGAGGGAATCAAATTAGTAATCTAACCCCTTAGACCCTTTTGCATACTTCGATCTACAAGGCTTTCATCGATGCTTTTGTCAAGGCGGCTCCTCATATGAAATCATGAAAAGGATCTGAATCTATATAAATAGCCCAGAAAATGACAGCCATCAAAAGGCCTAAGCCCATATTATAGCCTCGGTCTGTCCAAATGATGTTCAGCGCTCTCTTCTCTACCCAAGTAGCTGTGGCCCATAATCCAGGAGACCTGAAAGCAGTTAATCATGGCTCATAGATGTGAATTGAGAAAGCAAGCCAAGTCCATGCAAGAAGGCCCGCTGGATCTATCCAAATGAAAAGCCAGCCAAAGGTGGCTCTTCACATGAAATCATGCAAAGGATATGCGCAACCAGTCAATCATGCTATGCATACCTTCCAACCAATCGGCCAATCACGCTATCCTTACCTTTCAACCAAGCCTTTCGATTCCGCTTCTGCAGCAGTATATAATCTCGGTCCCTTACCTTGATGCCTACAGCTCAACTTCTTTTCCAGTGATGTCAAGAATCTGCAAAATACTGCTTTTTCTTTTTCTTCTTCTTGGTCTCTTCTTTCTAAATGGCATCGCGGCTACACGACAGAAAGCGATGCTGCCCCACTCCGCCGAAAAAGGGGGCCGCTTTCTTCCCCCCAAAAATGCCAGTTCCACCATCAGGGCCCAGCAAGCAGCATAATTCTGTTCCGGAGCGGTCCTTCATTCCAGCAACAGTAGTCTATGGTTCAAAGCGCCTTGTTCCATCCGGCGCGAATCCCCTCCATCACTAAGGCGCGCTCCGGCTTTCGAGCCTCCGCTTGCTCCCCTTATATGTGGACTTATTTCAAAAACTTTTATTTTATAAAGTAATAAAGACTAGTCCCGATTGATGGATGAATGCCAATCTCGCTTTCTAATGTTATTGTCATGTTGATGCTATATTAAAGAATAGAATCTCAAAAAGTTTCTGAAAGTCCCATTCTTTAGAATTGTCTTTCTCGTACTGTGTAAACGAACTTCAAGTCTGAATTGTGTACTCAAGAGGAAGCGTCACAGCCTAGGTTTGGGCCACCATCTCTCTCAATCTGTATTCATGACGATATAGGAAGCACCTATGTTAGTCTTTGGCTTTCCAGACAGAACAGACGCGTTAAGCAAGTAAGTCAGTCAGTTCAATGTCATATTAGGGGTTTGAAGCTCGGTAGCTAAGGAAGTGGGTCAAAGTAGGCTACTAAATCGACTATTTCAAGATACTTTTTTTCCATTCGTAGCATCTTAGAATAGTGCTGACTTTCCATTGAAAAAGACAATGCGAAAGAAGGAATAGAACTCCGAAGCTTTGATAACAAAAGAATATATGATAAAGGAAAACTTCTTGTGAGCCGAATGAGTCTCATAGATATCTCTTTAGCATCCTAGCCCAAAGACTCCCATCATGGGTGAAAGCGCAATCACAACTGTCCAATCTCGTGCTTAAAGGGTTTCGGGTTACTTGCTTTATTTTATGTCTTTCCTTCTTCCCTTCCTCGCTCAGGAAAGCTGTCCAATCGGTCTAACCAATCCTCTAGTTGAAGAGTAATAGGACGGTAAAGAGGAGCGGCCTCCGTGTTGGCAGAGGCCATTCAAGATATTCTGAGGCAGAGCAGTAGCACTGGAACTTTGGCGGCTAGCATTTCGACCTTTGGCAAGGCCAGAAGTCATCATTTCAACGGCAAACTCTATTCCCTTTTCCTATATCTCCGCTCTCGCTTCCATACGATTTTTCCTATCTGGGATATCTCATTTGATCTCAGCAAGCCGCTTCACGCTCAAAGGGGCGTGAGAACTAGAGCTTCAAAAGAAGGCGTAGCGAGGGTTGGTAGTGTGGCCAGAGGCCCACTTCATCTGCACCTTCCCTTCTAACATAAAGATCTTTTCTTAATTCTTCTAATCCTGCCTGCTATACCGAGAGAAAGAAAATGGCTACCTTCTCATTTTTTTTTATCTGTCTTAGCTGGAGATAAAGTCGCTACATCCAGCTCATAGAGGACGCAATGACTCAGATTAGCTACTTATGCCTTTCTTTTCTACATTAAGATACGAAGGCTTCTTATTCCACAACAACGAAAGCACTTTTTCACTCTTTCATATACTAGGGGATTTCACTTGGAAAATAAAATGTTCCATACTAATGAATTCGGGTCCATAACCAAGGGTTCCAATGTACGAGATATTGTAGCAGAGGCCCTATCGATTAGTATTACACAGAAGAAATCAATTAGAGACACTAATACAATTAGATCCGCTCTTCATAGACAAACTTTGGATTTGCGATCCCCTGTAACTTACGTAACTCTTATTCTTATTCAACACCATTCACTTCATTTTTCACCTTGAATTGGTCAAAGGCAAATGATGAATATAAGGAAAGGAGATCAGAAAGGTAGGCGGACGACTTATAGTATAGGTCGGATGTTTTCGTGTAAAAGCAAACTCTCCAAATTTATGACCTCCTTCAGTAATCTTACACTCTTCCTCATTAAAGTGAGGAAATTTCTTGCTACTGAGTTTGCTATTAAGGAAGAACCAAGCCAACTAGTAGCACCTCCCCTATCGCTGACCTCTTTGCGACTTGCTTGATTGCGCTACGAACCAAAGCAACCTTGTGCTCTCCGTTTTGGAATAAAAGTTCAATCCGATTAGAGCAGACGTGGTATAATAGGGCTTTTGGTTTGGGTCTACGCACCTTGGTTCTAGCAGCACCATCTCCATACCTTCCTTCCGTATCCGAGGTGGGCTCTTTCATCGGCCTCTCTTGGAGTTGCCCGAGTGAAATGGAACGCTCTTCATTCGCAGGCAGTTACGGGGACTTTGCTTTTAGCTTTTAGCCTTCCTAGCTAGCCGACAAAGGTCGAACTTTCTTACTTCTTTATTGAAAGCGAAAGAGAAAACTGACTTACTCCACTTTTTTATTGAAAGGGTATAACTAACTGGCTGGCACCTTACGAAGTAGTATACTTATTTTGTTTAGTAGTAGGAGGCTTCACATACTCTTACTACTCGAGAGATAGGGTAGCACCCCCCATCCCGAAGTGACGAAGATGAAAAGTGCTTTTGCTAACTCTTTCTCGTCTTCAAAAAAGTATCAAAATGCAGTTATATAAGCTATCACTTTTTCAATTCAAGATCAGCTCATCGAAGGGAAAAGTGAGAGTATCAAAATGCAGTTATATGAGCATCGACTTGATAATTTGCCTAGTGAGAAAGCCAGGAAAAGACATACAAACTCACTCTCCCAGAGGAAGGCAAGATTGATTAGGAGGTGGGGCAACTAGCTAGCCTTAAACCCCCAGCAAGCCATAGGGGTAGGCGGAAGACTTTCTCCTCTCGCTGCAAGAAAAGCCCTTTTATCGATCTTGATTATATGCCGTAGTACCTACCCCTCACCTGGCCTGCGAGGGGCTTCAAAGGCTCACAATGCCCCTTTTTAATAAGTAGGACTTGCCTGCATCTCCCCATTCAATAGGCTAAGCAGCTAGCACCTTGCCGGTCTTGGTTTTGTCTCAGCAGAGTGCGTGGATGGGACGCCGGGGACGGTGCCCCTTCCTCTGTAGGTACTACGGCCTAGCCCAAACTTTTAGACTGATTTGGGCTAAGCAAGTTTATACGCCTTCGCAGCCCCTACTTCAATTAAGGCAAGCTTTCCTTTATTAGTAAAGGGGTCTAGTGCATGGAGATTGACCCAGCTCTTAGCCTGAGCTTGCTGGCTAGCTCTATTGGGTTGGTGTTGGGTTAGCCCTTCGCCCGTAGTTTCCTTCCTCTCCTTCTCTTTCTGGGCTCGATTCTCTCATCTCTAGTTTTTCGTCTACTTCTTTCATCTCCGCAATCATATACATATTCTTTCTAATAAGAGAAAGCATAGATCTTTAATAAGTTGGCTACGATTAGTCACTTCGGAAGCCGTTAACCAAAGCACCGGCTTTTGACTGTCCTTCTAAGGGAAGGAGTAGGAGGCTCAACTATGGTCTAAGCTACTAGAGTGAACGGCACATTTCGGCTTAAGTAGTTGTTTCATTCCTTGGTACCACAATCTAAGTTGCTTCCTAAGGCCGCTATCTAGCCTTCAAAGATGACTTTTTTTGCCAGCTTGAGTGTTATGCTTAAGGAGCTTAGCTTGCCTAAGAGCTTATTAGAAGGAGTCAAAACTAGCTCGACAGCTAGGTGCTTTCTGGAACTCGGCTAGGTGCTTGCCGGCGAGGGGAACTGCGAAAGGTGTTATGCTTTCCTGGTTCTATTGGGTTAGTGTTAAGTAGGTGATTTAGCCCTCTATCGAGAGGGAAGAGGGAAGCAGGGCGACAGCTAGTTGCTTTCTGGTGAGTTGCTCTCGCTCCTCTCCTTTCAGTTGATTCGGTTCGTGTTCAGTGTGCCCTTCGCCCTCAGCTAGTTGCCTTCTTAGCCTCTAGCCCTTCAAGTTGCCTATCTCATTCATATAGGGAATGCGACTTTCAGATATCTTTCCCTTCAGGGAGAAGAGCGGAATACAAACAAGCTATCCCGTAGGGAGAGGAATTGCGCGTGTGGACGACTTCTAGCCCGGATTCTGACTGAGAGGTGTGAGAGAAAGACAAGCAAGCCCTATCCCGTCCCCTCTAAATAAGAGAGTGACTAACCCTCTTAGCCCTCAGCGAGGGCCTTTGCTTGACCCTCAACCGTTGGTAGAGCTTCTTCTCGTTCCTCACCCTCAGCTAGGAGTTGCCTGCCTCACCGATCAAATAGACGGGAAAACGATCTTCAAGTCACGGTTTCCCCTGTTTTGAGTCTATCCAGGTGCTTGCTGGCGAGTGTTCCCCCTAGCTCTCCCTTAACAACTAAAAGCCTTACCCTCCGCTAGTTGACTTATGCGCCCTAAGGGGCAGACAGCTTGCTAGTTAGTATGACTTCCTGTAGGGAGATAGCTAGTTAACTTCCTCTCCTGCCTTCTTCATTAAAGCGAGCTTTTTCCTTCCTCACCTGTTGAGACAGATAGTTGACTTACACGCCCTATTCAATAGGGGCTTAGCGAGTGTTTGAAGCCACTTGCAGGCAAGCCCCTAGGTCAACACAAAGGAGAGGCTAGCAATCGCGTTTAGCCGATTCATTCTTACTAATAACCATCTCTCATTTACTACCGCTCGTACTCCCTATCTAGGAAGCCACTCGACCTACGGGAGAGGTGCTAGAAGGCCATTTCTCTTTACTCAAAAGCCTGTGAAAGCTGTCTTCTAAGGGTAGGTACTACGGCCTATAAGAAATATCGAAAAAAGGCTTTCTTTTAGGCGCTTCCTCTCCTGCCTTCTTCATTAAAGCGAGCTTTTTCCTTCCTCACCTGTTGAGACAGATAGTTGACTTACACGCCCTATTCAATAGGGGCTTAGCGAGTGTTTGAAGCCACTTGCAGGCAAGCCCCTAGGTCAACACAAAGGAGAGGCTAGCAATCGCGTTTAGCCGATTCATTCTTACTAATAACCATCTCTCATTTACTACCGCTCGTACTCCCTATCTAGGAAGCCACTCGACCTACGGGAGAGGTGCTAGAAGGCCATTTCTCTTTACTCAAAAGCCTGTGAAAGCTGTCTTCTAAGGGTAGGTACTACGGCCTATAAGAAATATCGAAAAAAGGCTTTCTTTTAGGCGCTTCCTCTCCTTTCAGTCGAGCTAGGCTGAAGACTTTCTCTTTCTAGCCAAGCAAGCCCCCAAAGGCACGTGTCGTTGGCTAAGCCCTCACTTAGGATGAGTCGTGCGGGCCGCCTTGAAAGAGAATTCCCACCGCTTTGCCTTCGATGAAAGCCTTCATGTCAGCCTTCTCGCCCATTGCGTTGAATCTAGCACGAGACCAGTTTCAGACTAGACCCCTTCTTTAGATAGGGCCTATTGTTGATTTACTTTACCTCGCCTCACCGCCTTAACCTTTCTTTTTCTATTGCTATTAGCCCATTCCTAGTTTAGGCTTAATAAATAAGGTAGCCCACTTTCATAAAGGCTTAAATTGGAGTTGTTCATGCCCTAGGGTAGGCCGGTATGCGACAATCACTTTCTCAAGGAATAGTCTAAGGCCGGTTAGAAAGCCATCTATCGGAAGCAAGGGGCAGGTTTGAGAAAGGGAGTTAATAGATGAAATGGTCTTTTAATGAATAGGACCCAGCGAGCTGAAAGAGTCAATCCCATCCTGAAGGAGCTAATGAAAGCCTGAATTCAATATGAAAGTGGGCTCTTCTTCTTCGATTCAAGCAAGTCGACCATAAGGTGAATCAATGACCTGACTGAAGCCATTCCTAGCCACCATTGCTTGAAAAGAGTCTGCTTGACTTTTACAGCTTCTCTAATGATACTATCATAAACTAACAAAGGTAGCAAAATCATAAGAGAAGAAAAGTTCACAGAAGGTTGAGAAGTAGTACGCCCGGTTCACCAGGTCCTACAACTGTAGGGCCGAAATATAGGCCAATAAAGAGTTTGATCCTGCTCAGAAGGAACGCTAGCTATATGCTTAACACATGCAAGTCGAACGTTGTTTTCGGGAGCTGGGCAGAAGGAAAAAGAGGCTCCCTAGCTAAAGGGTAGATTGTTCTCGACCAGGTGGTGAGATGAGTTTGAGAACAAAGTGGCGAACGGGTGTCCGTAACGCGTGGGGAATCTGCGAACAGTTCGGGCCAAATCCTGAAGGAAAGCAAAAAAGCGCTGTTTGATGAGCCTGCCGTAGTATTAGGGTTGTTGGTCAGAGTAATGGCTTACCAAGCCAATGATGCTTGTGCTGGTACTTTTTCGGAGGATCAGCCACACTGGGGACCGAGAGACACGGCCGGACTCCCGAGGGGCGGGCAGCAGTGGGGGAATCTTGGGACAATGGGCGAAAGCCCGAATACAGCATTATCGCGTTGTGTGAAGAAAGGGCAATGCCGCTTGTAAAGCTCTTTCGTCGAGTGCGCGATCATGACAAGACTCGAGGAAGAAGCCCTGGCTAACTCCGTGCCAGCAGCCGCGGTAAGACGGGGGGGGGCAGTGTTTCTTCGGAAATGACTGGCGTAAAGGGCATCGTAGGGGTGAATCGGGTTGAAAGTGAAAGTCGCAAAAAAAAGTGCGGATGCTCTCGAAACAATTCACTTGAGTGAGACAGAGGAGAGTGAATTTCGTGTGTAGGGTGAATCCGTAAATTTACGATAGGAACGCCAAAAGCGAAGGCAGCTATCTGGGTCCATACCGACGCTGGGAGTGCTGAAAGCATGGGGAGCGAACAGATTAGATACCCCTGGTAGTCCATGCCGAGTAATACGTGAGGTGTTCGCTTGGTCTAACGCGGATTCAGGGCCCAGCTAACGCGTGAAACACTCCGCCTGGGGAGTACGGTCGCAAGACCGAAACTCAAAGGAATTGACGGGGGCCTGCACAAGCGGTGGAGCATGTGGTTTAATTCGATACAACGCAAAACCTTACCAGCCCTTGACATATGATGCACAAGAATAACCTGTCCTTTAACGGGATGGTATCTGACTTTCATACAGGTGTGCTGCATGCTGTCGTCTGCTCGATGTCGTGAAGATGTTTGGTCAAGTCCTATAAGAGCGAACCCTCGTTTGTGTGTGAAGAATGCGCCCTAAGGAGAAAGTCTTTGCAGCCGAAGTCAGCCGAGGAGCCGAGTGACGTGCCAGCGCTACTAATTGAGTGCCAGCACGTAGCTGTGCTGTCAGTAAGAAGGTAGCCGGCGCCTTTCGAAGCCTAAGCCCTTTCTTTTCTAGTGTCGCGCTTTAGTTTGATTGCAGCTAGCGCGCTTGACTAAGAAGATAGAAAGGGCTTTTCTCGCTGGTTTGAAAGTCAAGTTTTTGGCCTTATCTTGCAGGTGACGACGACGTCGAGTTGACGGCAGAGAAAGACTGGGCATTCAGGCGAGCCGCCCGGTGGTGTGGTACGTAGTGGGTTTAGTACGCCCCGCCAAAACGGCTCCGAAACAAACAAAAAGGTGCGTGCCGCACTCACGAAGGACTGCCAGTGATATACTGGAGGAAGGTGGGGATGACGTCAAGTCCGCATGGCCTTTTGGGATGGGCTCTGTGTGTGTCTACAATGGCAATTACAATGGGAAGCAAGGCTGTAAGGCGGAGCGAATCCGGAAAGATTGCCTCAGTTCGGATTGTTCTCTGCAACTCGGGAACATGAAGTTGGAATCGCTAGTAATCGCGGATCAGCATGCCGCGGTGAATATGTACCCGGGCCCTGTACACACCGCCCGTCACACCCTGGGAATAGGTTTCGCCCGAAGCATCGGACCAATGATCACCCATGACTTCTGTGTACCACTAGTGCCACAAAGGCTTTTGGTGGTCTTATTGGCGCATACCACGGTGGGGTCTTCGACAGGGGGTGATAGTCGTAATACAAGGTAGACGTAGGGGAACCTGTGGCTGGATTGATCCTTCGCGATGGAAATTCCCATTCAAGGTGCTAGTTCCACTGTGGCGGGCCGGGCGAAGGGTCAAAGGAAACTGTAGCCGGGGGGATGTCAGAAAATCAAGAATTCCATTATCCTTCTTGTTTCATCAATCGAGAAAATCAAAGACAAACCGGGCTACTACGGTGAGCGTTGAAAACACCCGTTCCCATTCCGACTCGATATGTGGAATTGTCTTGCGCCATATTGTACTGAGATTGTTCGGGAGACAGGGTCCAAGCGGTCGAGGATGGAATTGTGCCTAGGGTGTGCAATGATTCTTCCGTTTTTTTCGGTTTGGCCGTTCAGCGAGCTGAGGATCAAATTATCAGATGTCACCTTTCGTTTCAACAACCTTAAACCGCAACAAGCTGGGCTGGGGTACCTCCATCCTTAGAGGAAGCCGTATGAGGCGGAAGCTCAAACGTACGTTTGAAGCCGAGCCTTTCCAGGCATGGGGTAGGGGACCGATATGATGATTGGTTTAGTTTAGGTAGGGCGGCTGGCCTACTACGGGCACTGTAGGGATTAAGTGTGTGAGGAACGCGATCCACAAATGACGCATGGGGACTCACTTACTTGGGTATAGATGAGGGAAACTAGCATCGTCTCAATGAGCGAGGCGAGGTTTGGAAATCTACTGCGGAGAGGTGGATAACATAAACCTAAACCGTAAAACAAGAACAATATAACTAACAACTACGATTAAAAAAATTAAACAACACACTTACTAAAAACAGACTCTCACCCTTACGAAATAACACAAAAAAACTCCACGATTACAAACTTTCTCACTAACCCACCTCGAGTTCCCAAAAATGCAGAACCTAAAACATAACACACTAAAATCGACATAACTTCACGACAAAAAACCTTAACCATCAATAATAATCATACCACAAACCTAAAAAAATAAATTTACAAGACATCGAATGTTTTTCAAATCATGTTTTGCCTAAAGGTCTTTACGGTACTGAATTGTATTAGAAGAAGCCGCTAAACAAAGGAATTATACGGTATAGCAGCAGATAGTAACTGTACTCTCTTACCATTCCAGTTACGGGACATTGGTATTAGAGAACAGCAAGCATACGGAAATATGATACTTCGGTATTGGAAGGACTTACAGGCTTTGAGCTGACAACTGTCAATAAGGTTCTTTTTATTTATTCGTATCTATCTGATCACAGGTGCAGTATTCGTAGCTGATATGCGTAATCGCTCACCGTGTTTCTAAAAACAAAGAGTCGAGATATCTCCAGAAGCAAACGGTACTGGTAGAAAGAGATATCAAATCCGTTCATAGTTGATAGTTTACTATAAAACTCTAAGGTTATCATTGCACTTGTTTGGCAACAAAGCATTGACTAGTCTCATAGCAAACGGCTATGGTAAAGACATTCAAATCCGTTGATAGCTGATAGTTTGCTAAAAACTCTATATTGTTCATACTCAAAAGATTTGAAGACTCAAGAGCTAAGTACATGAAGCTCCGCACATTGAAATCAAGTTTTCTTCAAATGCTAAGTCAAAAATAATTAGAGAGAATAAAGAGTACTAAAGCTTTTCTGATTACTGCAAGTATGAGCATGTCGGACCAAAGTTTAGCGAATGGCGTATTGAGAAAAGTTCACAAAGTAATTCGTGAAATATTGAGTTCAAGATGAAGTTATCAAATCTAGTAATTCAAGTTTCAAAGATTGATTTCTACAGAAGCACAATTGTAAGACTAAGTGAAGTGACACCGCCGAATCAGTCAACGGGCTAGACGGTATGCTTGAATATACTAATTGTACGAGTAATTAAGACTCAGAAAGTATAGACTATCACTTGAGGGGGAGATTGTTAAAAACTAATTTAGACAGTCGAATCAAGAGAGAGCTCGTCTTGATACGAACACGCATTTTAAAAGCTTCGTTAGTTCAGATTAATTATTAATAGAGTGCTATGGAAATGAGGTTGTTATGCCAGAAAAGCTGTCGGAAAGCGTAACAAGAAGAAGGCCCATAGCACAAACCCACTTGTGTATAAATACAAAGTTTAGATTATTATACATTGTATTAGGTAATGCTAGTGCTTTGTTATTATAGTTAGGGTGTTCTAGCCATACCAAAAGTTTCTCTTTTCATGTCATCATACAGTCTCGTTTTTCCTGCATCTTGATCTTTACATCATTGTTAACGGTGTGTATGAATGATATGCGCAACTCTCTACAGGATGACTGAGATTGTAGAGAGCTTGACCTGGGTTCTGTCTTGTAGTGAGTGGTTGGTGTTCAGTTGATGGTTGGTCAAAGGTGTGCTCAGTGGGTTCATTGTCAGGTTCAGGTGAAGGTGATGTCGGGTGAGTTGTTGGTTCAGGTACAGGTGTAGGGTGAGATGTTGATGGTAATGGTTCAGAAGATGATGGTTGATCCTCAGCTTGATCTGCTGGTCCTGCACTTTGATCAACAACAGGCAACATAGCAGCAATAAAAGTCTTGGTACCCCTAAAACCCTTTTCTGTTTCCAAAAATCTTTTTGGTCAAGGCCAAGCCAAATTAAGGGTGTTATTCTTAGTTGTATGTTCCCAAAACTCATTTGTAGAAGCAGTGGGTACATCAAAAACTTAGTTTCACTTTTCAAAATAGCCACATTACATCAAAAATTCTAATTTTGAAAAGTTATAAACCCCTGCCAGTGGAAGACAATCAAGAACAGCAAAAAACCACTAACCACTATTAACATACAACCTACACTAACATCCGAGATTCAGCATCAATAGACAACGTAAACACACTTAACACACTACAATCAATACCAACTAATAAACCACACCGCAGCCTATTTTTCCGGCGTAGCAGTTTCGAGCAGGTAATTAGGGTTTATAACTTTTCAAATTGTACTTTTTGACTGGAATATGTGGCACAAATTCCCCCTAACCACCACCTAAAAATAACTAACCCCCCTCAAAAACCCCAATAACAATTACCCCCCACCACCATCCCACCCCCCAACAACAACAAACAAACCACACCCCCCCCACCACCTAAACCCACCCCCCCCCCAACTCCACAACCACCCCCCCCCCCCCCCCCCCCCCCACCCCCCCCTGGATCAACGAGCAGAGGAACACCACCCACAACAATCATACTTCACCCCCCCACACAAAACCAACCCACCCACCACCCCACCCCATACAACCATCCCCCCCCCCCCATCCCATCCCACCATCCCCATCCCCATCCCCCCCCCCACACCCCCACACCCCCCCCCCCCCCCAACCCCCCCCCCCACCCCATCCCTACCCCACACCCCCACCCCAACCCCACCCCCCCCACCACCACCCCACACCCCCCCCCCAACACCCCCCCCCCACCCCCCCCCCCCCCCCCACCCCCCACCACCGGATAGTAACCTAGGTCTTTGTGTTTGCAATATTGCTACCAAATTCGATTCCATCACGCTTTTAGGGGCTTTTCAGTGTAAAATATGATTGGGACCATGAATCGCCATTGGGGGGGTTTGTGGAAAAAGCTTTTCCAAAAAGTAAAAGATTATCAGTTGGATACCCCATTATTCCCATTCCTTTAATAATTTCAGATTTGGGAATCATAGAAATCCCTTGAAGCATACAGCTAATTTGAAGCTTACTTCGAACAGAAGCCTCAGTGATTGTTTTATACTCAAGAGCTATCTATGGTTGCTTTTAGTTTTTAGAGTCCCATCAGACAACGAGTTGATGGCAGTTTATGCAGTTTGCAAAAGTTTGACTAGGGAATCATGGAGAGGGAGGATTGTGTGTCAAGGCATACTGATTGCGAGCCTTTTAAGAAATCTTACTATCTCTGCAATACCCTGCACTTTCTTTAGGTATTCTTTTGAAAAATAGAGATCACCTCACTGCGAGTACATGCGTTGGGTGAGTGGTGCGCAAGAGTGTGGAGGTGTTGCGTAGTAAGCATTCTTTTGAAATGTAGTAACGAGGTTGTGATTGTTGGTGATTATAAACTGGCTTTGACGCGTTTGGTAACTTATTACTGATGGAATGCTAATTTACTTTATATTGCGAAAAAATAATGAATTTCAATTTATCCTCGAGAAAATAGCTCTTTTTAATGAAGAAAACTATTGTAGGTGAGACTGTAAAATATGACAAGTATAGATCCAATTTGTATCATTGTATTCAGCTCTTTGAAATATCCCGCATTTCTGCGCGATAACGGGCATAATTAGATGGATAAAATGTCAAAGTTAGTGAGAACCACACAGTACATTAACGTATTAGTTACCAGGCATTAATATTGGACTCTATCAGACTAATCTGACGTGCATCTCGCAGTAAGTATTTACAATCGCTATTGTCAGAGCTAAACATAAGCTACCAGGCATTAATATTGTCCTACTGGTACTTGAACCTAGTTTTATACACACGTAAAATACAATATTTAATTATTATACTTTTAAAAGAAGTAAATTCAAAAAATTTACAGTCACCTTGATAAATTTTACTCTCAAAAATATATATAATATAATATATTATACGTATATTAAAACCGGGTAAATATGATCACCCGAGTCGTTTCCCCCATTATGACGCTAGTGAATTTGAAACCACGTTTTAGTTCGGAATTCTGATTGAATGAAGAAAGACTATTTTAGTTAGATATCCTACTATATAGATTCAAAAATAATGACAATTAAGCAAGTAAACTATTTTTTATCCTTAAAAATGTAAACTAAAATTTCACTAAATTAAGAAAAATTGCCGAAAATTATTAAAAGTAAAAGCCCTAATTTTTATCTTTTTATAAAATTTTAATTAAACTAATTAAAACTTAAACCTAATTACTAATTAAAACTATTAAACTTAATTAAATACTTAACTAAGGACTAATGTCGTAAAGACCTAGGAAACTAACGGGGAAACTCACAAACTAACGGAGGGACCTAAGCTGAAAATCAAGACTGTTGAGGTATCGCGAGAAAGTGTTGAGTGGGTAGCACTTTTCTACCTAAGATCTATCCCGACAACAAACTAAGTCCAAAAAGCATTCGAAAATTTTAGAGAGCTTTAAATGAAAACGCAAAGAAGCAAAGTTGTAAAGGAAAGCCAGGGGGACAGATTAATAATGGCTACTTGCTGAAACTCACAATAAGTCACAAAAGAGCTTTTCTTTAAGCTGTTACAGAAAGGGGGCTTATCCTTGGTTTTAGGATTACGCTATAAAAAACTCAAAACTAGATCAAAATGAATAAGAAAAGACGTTCTAAAGAAGCTTAATGAAATGCTAAATTCTATAATGAAAAGAAACTTAAAGCTTTAACTACTTTTGATATCTGCTGAAAGCGATAATGAAATAAGCAAACTCAGAAATAAGCAAAGTTACACAAATCCAAGTGAAGCTAAAAACCTTTAATAAGCTAAATAGACTCTAAAACTTAAGGGATCCTTACCAAAATACTTATTATTTCCATCTAAATAAGCCTATAAAATCATAGACTTAAAGCTGAATTAACAAATTTAGACCTTCTTAAGTTCCTACTATTTTGGAATTTTCTGAATTTTATGACTTTGACAAGGCTAAATAAAACTAAGTAAATATGCTAGAAATTGCAAATTAAGAGGTCGTGGTAAATGTATGTTAGAGCTATAGATTGAAACTTAGATAGGATTCTGAACGTTAAATGTTTGGATAATGAGCTAATATTCCTAACATAACCGCTATCTAGGTATTAATGCTAGAAGACTAGCGGGTGTTTGGGGTTTAAGTGAGCGTGAGAATAACTGAGGTTAGTACTGCTAGTGTAAAAAGTTCAGCAGTACTTTCACTTGAAAGTACTGCTGATGCAATTTGGTTTTTAAGAACAAAATAAGCAATGAAATAAGCTAAATAATGAAAACTAAAACTAAATTCTTAATAAGCTAAAACTAATCTTAATCCTACTGAATTTTAAAAGCTTAAATCTAAGCTAACAGTACTAACTTAGGTTAGTACTGGTAGTGTAAAGGCTCAGCAGTACTAACTGAGGTTAGTACTGCTAGGGGAAAAATCAAAGAGTGCAATAAACAAACACTCCTTTGTCATTTGACAGAGTGAGATTAAGCTTTTTAAGAGAAATATAATGAAAGTACTAAATACCAGATAAAACTAGCTTCAAACGCAAGAGCTGTTGAACGCAGAGAATCATGATGTGTGTTGTAAAGACGTAAGAGTGCGGGTTTTTGAAATTGAGGAGGCAAAATTCGTGAGGAGAGGATGGCGTGTTGTGAAAGGCATGTATTTAGCTAATATTTTTGGATTTTATGAGTTTTTATGACAGAAATTAATAACTAATGATCTATAACTATTTAAGCAAAAACAGATAAGGACAAACAACTAATAAGCAATATAAGAGATATTTAAACACTAATAAGCAAAGAGGAATAAGCGTATAAGCAATAAAACTAAGCAAATTAAACTGAAATTAGAGAAGAATGAAAAGAGAAACTTACTTGATCCTTTAGCTAAACAAAAGGAACCAATTAAGGCAGCTACAAGCTCCTTAGCTTATTAATAAGCTAAGGTATAAGTCCTTGGGATCTCTTCCAAGTTAAGATCCCCTTCCAAAAGCTCTAATCCAATAAGATCCATAATAGATTTAACTGATTTAAGGTTTAGGTAAGATTAATACTGAATTCAAACAGCTCTATTTCAGCTTATAGACTGAAAGAGCTTAATATGAGCTTATTAGCTTATTGAGACAATTTGGCTTATTAAGAGAGCTTATGACTTTAAATGAGAGCTTAGAAAATGAGATTTAAAACACTAAAAACTGAATTTCATTAACTAAAGAAGCTGATTACATTACTTGAAAAAGGAAAATTACATGGAAGGGAAATACGAATTTAAGCTAAAAATTAATAAAAACTAAAAATCGACTACTAAAAAAAACTAGATGGTGTGTGTGTGAGAAGTGAGGTCTTTTTATAGTGCCAAGCTGAAGCTTCTAGGACCTCTTGCCTTGCTCTCCAAACTTTTAATCTCTGCCATTCATTTCTTCAATCATTTGATCATCAATTGTAGTCGTTGGATCAATTTGTGGACACCTGAGGATTGCCAGCGTGTCATTCCCTTGATGTGACGTTTGTGCTTCTTTTGTGAGAGTTTTAGTACAAAAACCCACTTAAATTTGTGCTTCTTCATTGATTACGTGGCCTTTGAGCTTGAGCTAGGATAAGTATCCCCTTGATTAGACTAATTTGTCCTTGCATTTGTGCTTGAGCTTCCTTGAATTGACCAACGCACCCTTTAATTTCTATTTGCCCCTTGATTTACCATGGAGGTGAAATGAAGAAGACGGGTGAATAGTAAATGTGTTTCCCGCCCCTACTTCGACAGTTAAAACTGTTGAATCTTTGGGAAGTTTACACAAATGGCCCATCTCTTTCTTTCCTCTCTTTCAAGTTATAAAGAACTTTCAGAAATTGCAAGATTGGCCCTTGTAGATGAAAATTGGCTAAGGCTTTGGTCTTTTGGGGCTTCGGCTTTGTACTCTTTTGATTCTCGTGTCCGCGTTTGCTTGCTTTTGACTGTTTTCTTGTGATTTTTGACTTATCCGTACCTGCACACACAAAACACAAATACAAGCATATTTTTGCCATTTTTGGTCTGTTTTGGGTTTAATTGGGTTATTTTAAGTATAAATGGATATGTGTATTTTACACTTATCAGAATCGCAAACAAAAGAGTCAACAAAGCGTACCAAGACAAAAGGAACACATACCGAATAATGATACGTATCAAGATTGATAAAAACGAAAGATAGAATTCTTATACCAATAATCGAATTTAGTCCAAAGAACTAACTAAATACTGTTTTTATAAAAATCATCTTAAAATAATAAAAAAAGTCGTTTTAAATATAAAAATTATTTTAACTATATATATACAGACTGCTGCCATGGCAAGTGCTAGCAATCCCAATAGGAACACTAGACCTAGAGAAATTCCTATAGAAAAAAGGGGGAAACCTTGAGAAGAGTTCGGTTTAGCTGTCAACCTTTTACTTCAATGGTACGTAGGAGGAGTTAGCTCATTCGCTGTTGAGCGGATGAATCAGTATTTTCTCGTTGCCATTGTGCCGAAGAAAACAAAGTGGAATATGGTACCGTTACTTTAACTGATGATGCCTCTATCTTGGTGGAATTTCATACGTCAATCCTATTGGAATAAATCAAGCCAATCTAATCACTTGGACCGAATTGAAAATAAGACTCTTAACCGATAAAGTATTGCCCTCGAATGAAGGGTCAAGAAATGGACGACGAATTTTACAAACTTCGTTGTGAAAGGGAAATGATTTAAGACTTACATTAGGAGATTCTAAGAGATTAGCCGTCTTATGCCAAACATAGGTACCAAATGTGAGGTAACTTTATGGTAGTCTTCTCAATGGATTACCGTAGATATATTGAAGGAAATGTTTGTGCGTGAGCCTTAAAACTTTGGAGGAAGCACAAACATAACCCAGAGATGAAGGATCATGATAATAAAGCGATATTATGTGCAAGAGACAGCTAGATGATCCGTCATACGAAAAGCTTTAGGATATGGAAACAGCATCAACAACAACTATCATTAATATACTATAAAATATCAACCGGTAACAATTGTTCACCACCATAGCAGAAAACGCAAGAAGCAAGAAAACCTTCAGGACTTATACTGATACCTCGCAATGGGTATGGTGTGTGGGAGGAATCGTCCCTGTTGTGTGTGAAAAGGTGAACCCTTGGCATCACATAGGTCCTTTGCACTGTTCAAGTGTGCGAACTTGCAAACACGATAGGTGTCATCCTGACCAGAAATGCGAAGGACGGCTACTGGAAACACCTATAAAACTATATCCTTGTAACATGTAATGCCTGTGAAGAATAGGACATTTGCGAATAGTGCTCAAAAGCAAACAACAGGGCCACGGGAAAACATACTTAGAGATGAGCTTAATTTTGTCACTTTAGGAATTTCTGACCCTAGAAACAAACTTCTCTGATATTCAACTTCATCAGAGAATCTTCTTCAATTAAAAACCCGCATCATCAAGCAACAATCCTCGTCGTCTGTTACTTTTAGCGTGGTACTACAGATAATGCATAAGTATAAATGCTCTTTTTCATATGTTAAAGTTCGTTTTGTTTAAGTTATCAATGAAATAAAATGTGGTGATATTCCGTACATTTGGTATCTGATGATATCAAAAACTTGACATTATTTGTCAATTCAATCGATTCTATTATGTTCAAACTGTCTGAATTACTCTCCTCATTCCTTATTTGCAACATAAATTATATCCTTGATTATATGGGCTCGTTAGGTACAATCTACAGTCTCAATATTATCTAACCATTCATGATCATATCTGATTTTCTACACTTTACATATCATGTGTTTTTTTATGCTTAGGTAAAGACGATTTATGATCATTTTATGAGATGAAGGAGGGACATTGTGTGCATTTGAATAAGGATATTAGAAATATGCCGAACTAATGAATTATAAATTTCAGTTACAAAGGAGTTGAATGCATCTTTTTTTGTAAGTGACAAAATTGCTATATAAGTAGGCTTTATGTATATAACATATATACAAACAAGTTCTTTCAATCCGTTTTGTAGCAAAATCCCTTAATCATTTTCATTATTAACTTAAATATCTATTGCATGTGTCCAAAATTGTATCTCACGTGATTAGCAACTCTCTTACAAATAATAATCTTTCTTGACATTACTCATTCCATTGATCTCCTTATTGCTAAAATGTTGCTGTTATTTTCTGCAAAATGAATACAAGGAAAACACACAGTATCTTTTCAATGTACAATGATTTCATACCACTAGGGTATGAAAGATTTTGACAATGACTTGTGATTAGCTTATTTTTCTATGTTGACTTTTAAAGGTTAATGAATAACGATTCTTTACGATCACAGTAGCACATCAGAAGCATGGGAGGCCCATAACCCACAGGTTTCGTAAATCAAAGTATTTCATCCATCTAGGTTCTATCAGGATCTGAAGAAATTCTACTAGGTGTCATCAAGAGGTTTGTACAGTCTTGAAACTTAAGTAGACGTGTTGTGAAAGGAGGTAATTATTAATTATGGGTATGTACAAGCATATTTATAGACTATGCATCGACACCGTGGACTTGTGGGCCTTGTTGTAAAACCTATCATTAAAAAGTCAAATCGAGTGCCCTTGAGTACTACATGCTAGAGATTTCGCTGAGCTATGATACTTTCAAGAAAGTAGTGCGGGACGTTTCAGTAAGGGGTGGGGACTATAACCAACCAAGGAATTTTCATCAACTATGTGTAGTTTATGATCACGCAATTATTGGGGAATTGTTTAGCTTTATTACATTACTTGCATTGGTCGAATTATCTCATTAGAAGCAAGGTAACCTTGCTAAACTAAAGTTGACATAGCGGGCGCTCATAACATACCTATCTAAGGGCTTCCGGTTTGATATTTGTATAAGCATTCATCTCTTAGGATGTCATGTGTCGAATATCTTTCATATCCTTATACAAGATCTCTCTGCCCGTGGGGGAGGGGGGGGGCTGGGGGGTGTGGGGGGGGGGGGGGGGAGATTGGCGAAGGAGGGGGGGCGGGGGGGGGGGTGGGGGGTGGGCGGATGGGGGGGTGGCCGGTCGTGAGGGGGGGCTTGGGAGGTGTGAATGGGGCGGAGGGGGGGAGGGGGTGTGTGAGGGTGGCGGAGGGTTGGGGCGGGAGAGAGGGGGGGGTGGGTGGGAAGGGTGGGGCGTGGTGGTATTGGGAGGCAGGACTCGAGGGGGGAAGTGGGGTGGGCGGGCGGAAGGAGGCTGAAGGGTGGTTGGAGGGGGGTGGGGTACGTTGCTAGGGTTTGGGGGGGGGTGGGGGTGGTGATGTGGGGGTTAATCAAATCAAAAGAAACAAGCATATATAGATTGTAAGAAGAACCATCATGATTATAAATTGTTTTAGAACAACCCCAGAAAATACAACTACCTGCAACTGCTACTCCCCATGATTGTTTTATTCTTATAATGATACGGGGCAAACGGGCATTACCAAGAACTCTCCATGTATCCGAGTTTAAAGTATACAATAACACATGCCACAGTCCGTCTCCGTAAAACGACATAGAAATATTAACTATTGTTGGGTCTAACGTGTCAGGACGAACACCAAAACCCCAAACTATTTTATTAATTCTTGGCCTATTGGCCATGTAAGGGACTTCAATTCCAGAAAATTTTCTTATAGATGGGTTCCAAAGAATTGCACCTACATCACGACCAAATGAAAAAGACCATACCCCCTCAGAAGTGGTAATTGGTGTTAGATATGTTTGTGGAAAATTTGTGGTTAGCAAACTAAAGGACATTTGTCTATCTACAGAACACATAACCCGTTCGTTACCCATATCATACTTTAAAATAAAACAACACATTGCACATTGACGAGAAGCGTATTCACGGACAAAGATGTTACTGTCTATAGTAAACTTCCATGACTTTGACACCATACGGAACCTTAGTAAACTCTTAACAGGCAATTTGTTCATGATTTTCATTTGGATATCAAAAGGTAAGTAATCGGACATTGTAAACAAGTAAGAAAGAAAATGGTAGAGGATTTTGATGATGAAAATAGAGTTGTGTGAATTGAGTAACAAAGTCGGATATATATATAGAGGAACAATATAGAAAGCAAAAGTGTGTATACAAGTGGTTACATTTACTGTACCCGTTTTGGCCATGCCAACTATCATAACAATCTAGGCAATAAAAACATTATATAAAAAAGTGAATACAAACATTTTAAACACCATATTGAACATGAAAATACTTTCAATCTTAAAATAAAAAAGACTAATACAGTTATAACATGATATGCATAAAATAATAACATGAACGACAAAACCTAAAATATTATTCCCATGCTTTGTTCATTAACAAGCATTAGTGATTCTTTGTATTGGCCAATGAAAAATGAACCATGGTTTGCTTCGACACCAACGTTTTGAAAACTTTGAATGCTTGGATTGAACACTTGTAGTGACTGATGCCATTGTTGAAAGATCGCAGCTTCAACTATTGGTTGCTTATCTTTACTGAATCCAATTAATTTGAGCTCATGCTCTGCTGGGTATGGAATGATGAATAGTTGTCTGTACAATGAAACTTCACCATCATCAACTTCTAGCTCCCATGCATATATAATACGGAAGTTACCAAAATTAAAACTGCCAGATATTATAATAGAGTCTTCAAGCTGGGAAATAAAGTATGGAGGTAAAAATTCCCCGACTAGCATCTGTTCAGGCATGTTTATAACCTGAAATTGGTGAGTAATCAAATCAAATGAAACTAACATGTAAATTTTGTATGAAATACCATCATCACTATAAAACTTCTCTGAACCAACCCAGAAAATTTTACCACCAACAACTGCTTGACCTGACCGTTTAATTCTTATAGATTCACGTGGCAAACAGTAACTCTCAAGTTTATACCAAGTTCTCGAGCTTAATGTAAACACTGACACATACCATGGACCTTGACCATAATAGGGATAATCATAACCAATCCTCCTTAAACATGAATGTTAAACTATTTTAACTTCATGTTTCTTCAATCCTTTAAGCTTCTTTTAACGCACATAAGATGTATCCAAACATTCTTTATCATTTCTTAATCTTGTACACTCTTTCCTTCTTTAGCAGCAACCTTGTTTTTTCAGCAATTCAGCAACATCTTTTCAGCTACTCAGCAACATCTTTTTACCTACAATCCAACTAAGTTAGCTTTGTAGTTTTTGGCAAACTAACAGCCATTAACGGATTTGATGTTTGGTTCGTGTCTAGGTATACACTTATATAGCAACCTTAATACAGATCCTAACCGAATGCCCTTGACCAAGGCAAAAGGTCTATTCACTAAAGGATTAAAACACAAGTTAGAATCAATGCTAAAAAGATTCCGGAAGAGATATCCGGGTGTATGTCCCAACGAGGGCTGCAATTGTAAGTAATCCTGGTGTTTTGATGAGAAATTGAATGATGGAGAATTTTAGTATGATGGAAACCACTGACATAATTAAACTAAAATTAATTATTTAAATCCTTTATTTAATTACGGGAAACAGGATATAGAAATGGGGATCTTTAAAAAAATTACGGGAAACAATTAGTTATAGGAAATCCTAAAATTAAATCTATACTAAAATATGGGGAAGAAATAGGAAAGGGATAACCTAAATATAAAAATTAAGAAAATAATTTGCTAAATTAAATTAAATTTCAAAATTTAAATTCTTAATTAACTTAATTTGAAAAATAAGAAAACTAAAGAACTTTAAATCGGAGGTCGTTTGAATGCAAACACGAAAAGAAACGGTTAAAACGCAGACTCGGTTAAACGGGTCTAGACGAATTTTATACAAAAATTAAACCTATACTAAATGTGATTTTTTCCCTAGAAAATAAATGACAAAGAAAATTTTATAAAAAGAAAAATATTTTTTTATTATTTTTGGGATTTTTTTAGAATTTTTAAATGAATTAATAACTAATTAAATCTAAGAAATAGAAAAAAGACAAAAATAAAAGTTATTAAAAATTACTAAAAATAATAAATTAATTAAAGAAAACGCTAATCAATTCTAAAAATATAAAAATGGCCCAAAAGTTACTGTTTATATTAAAAGTAATTAAAACTAATTAAATTTATAACCTAATTTAATTAATTAATTAAATAAACTAACAGCAGTTAATTATAGGGACTAACAGGGAAAGGACATAAGGACTAACGAGGCAATAGGGCAATTAACACTAGGGACTAACTCTGGCCACTATAAAATTGGAATTTACCTAAATGGTCCCTGCACACCAACCCGATTACAAAGCAAGTCCAAACAGCTTATTATCAAAAAGCTATAAAAGCAAAGTTGTAGATGGGCTTGAGCTTATCATTTTCTACAAAAGGGACAAGTGCTGAATCTAACTTAATAAGCTAGAAAAGTGAGCTTTTTGGACTGACAGAAACCTTATAAGCTTAAAAACTTATTGAGCTTATTCTTTGAGCTAAAAAGCTCAAAATAAGCTGAGGGTGGGTTCACTAACTTAACTAACTTAAATCTACTTATTTTAACTAATTTTAATACCAATAAGCCCTAAAATAAGCTAAAGCAGTGGTTAAGCTAAAGTGACAGTTTATAAAAAACAGAAAAAGGCCTACTTTAAGCTACTATTAAGCTAACTAAACAAGAGAATTAAGCTGCTAAATTTTGGGGACTTAAAGAGCAACTAATAAGCTATAAATAAAAGCTAAAATATCAGGGAGCTTAATACAAAATAAGCTAAATAAGGGAGGCTGAATGGTGGTGTCTAGCACCAGGGGAGGCCAATGCAGTAGGCATGAAGGGGTAGTTTTGGCTTATGAAAATAAGCACAAATGTGCTTTTTACCCAAAACCAACCACAAACAGATTAAAAGGGCCCATAATAGAGCTTAATCCAAATTTGAGATTCTAAAATTTAGAAAACCAGCTGATAAATTGGCTTGAATTGTGGGTTTGTCAAAAAAAAATCATGTCACACAATTTGACTAAACTTTAGTCAAAATTAAAAGGACCTAGAAAGAAACAAAGGGCTTTTACAAATGGTTTTAGTGACTTATATGAGCTAAAAATGTGTTGTCATAAGTGTCTAAGCAGCTTAAGCTTGTAAGCTTATTTTTTTTGTGAAAATCTGACGAAAGTCTTAGGGTGCATTACAAAACTTAATTTTATACTAAACTGGTGTTATCTTGGTCTAATTAGGCACACAACTCAGCCAAGAGGCTCCGGCAGAGAGTTTGTGACCCATACCAAACAAATTTGAGCCTTTTTTTTTTAAGTCAGTGCTAACACCCCTTTAATATATAAAAAGGTTTAGTGTTGATGATTTTAGGTAAATGCAGGGTGAACTAAGTAATTATAAGTGAAGTTTAATAACTTTTAACACATTTTTATATAATTTAAACAGAATTAAACAACTTAAATTATACTTCAAATTTCGACAATAGTAATTTCACAAGAACTCTTAACTTTTTATATTAAAAACAGAAATATTACAACATAAAGCTTTTAAAACAACTGAGTATAATAATCTTAAAGCAAACTTAATTAAATTTTACACTAAGAAAAGGAAAAACAGGGGACATGGTACTCGGCTTGTTCTCTTTTCTTTTATAGAAGCTGAAAGGACTTGGGTTGTGTTTGTTATGAGAGTAGGAAGTCCAAGCACACTCTTTTGACCCTTGGATCCTTTTGTGCTACTTAAACACACCATCTCAGCCATTGGGGTTGTCGGTTTTATGAAGATTGCCAACATGGCACTTTGGGGTGAGTGGGTATAGGGTTAGGGTGAGCTGGTGGTGGTACTTGGGATAGTGGTATTGGCTATAAACCATGGGGGAGGGAGGTATGGGTTTTGGCGGTAAACGGGTAATAGTACCCAAGTGGTTGCAGGTTTAAAAGAAAAGAATGGGGAAGGTGCAAGAGTGCCCCCCCATCTTTGGTTCTCTATTCATTCTTTCTAAGCCGAAAAAACAGTTATAAATAAGTTTTGGAATAGTGAGCATTTCGGCCCTTGTCGTTTTATAACAAAAGAATTAAAAGGGGTTTTGGGTAATTGCAATAATGGTCCCTCTAGTTTATAAAAAGAGAAATAAAGAAGGATTTGAACAATTACAAAAACAGTCCTTGGCTTTTAAAATTGTAAAAGAAATGCCAATTGGCAGTTTCAGTCCCTGGACTCTTTTTAGCTCTTTTTCTTTATAAAATACTTTTGAAAATAACACAACAAGTCCCTATGGTTTTTGGGGATTTTGTAAAAAGGTTTATTGGGCTTGGGTTTTGTTTTGGGCTTTGTATTGGCCCACTGGGTTTGGGTGGGCCAATAAGTCACAGGTTTGGGATATTGGCTTTTTTTCAAGCCAATAAGGTTTATGAACAGTGGGTTTTGTGTGTACAATGCTGAGATTTGGCTTAATGGAGCTAGGATTGGGCCTCTTCAATGTCTTAACAGTCTTTGTCAATTGCACACAAATGGGCTGTTGAAATTGATTGAGGGCCCATTTGTCTTCACCAGTCATTCATAGTCTTCATTAATATACTATTGAGCTTCCCGGCCCATCAGATGGTTGAGATGCATCACAATTAAGTATTCTCAGGTATGGCTCCGGTTTGACTGTTGATTTTTCTGGATTGACTTGACTTTGGCATTTTTGGACTTGGCCGTGATTTTGCTGTCTTTTCCATTCCATGCTCGTTTTGTCATTTTGGCTTGTATTCTGTCTTTTTGTTGATGATCCACTTCCTGCACAATACAATTGGAAAAACAAAAATAATTTGGCAAGTTTTTGTCTGTTCGATGGTATTTAATGCTCGTTTTTAAAGGTGTAAAGATATGTAGTAATTAAGCATTAGCACTGTTCCTTTACTGTAGCCGTTTGCTCTGGATAGATACTCTTCATTTCAAGAAATGGTGGAGTTAATTCCATACTGTTTTTGATAAATGTCAACTTCACGGATTTGATTTTATCTTTACCAATTACCGGTTTGTGTTTGGACTGCCTATGCTTCATTGTCATAACATGGTGCATTGATAAACCATATTTTTAGGGTTTTTAGCAAAACTATCAGCTATCAAAGATTTGAGTACGTCTTTCCAAGAACGGTTTGATCTTGGATAGCCAACTCTTCCACCAGAAGCAAGGTGAGTTGAGAAACCTACAACTTTTTGGTAAATTGTAAACCATATCTGGATTTGAGAAGTCTTTACCCTCAAGTCGTGTGCTTCGTGGACTAGCAATTCGTATGCCTGTTAAGCTGAGTGAATGATAACCATTTGTTGTGTGGTGGTTTGCCAACACTCAATCCCTTTCACTGTCCTTCACGTCTTATTCTTTAGATTCTAAATCAGCAAGTACCTTATTGATAAAATCGTATCAATCCAATGCCATAGTAACTTTCTTTCTTCAGACTATATTTTTAGCTTTAGCAATTTGGCATCAGTATTTACTTTTTCAAATGATAACTTTCTTCTCTATTAGCATTGTGAATCAGACTAATCTTTCATTAGTCATCAATGTGTGTACCCCTGAAGAAAACTATGCAGCTTCCAACGACTACTTTCCATTATGCTGTGAGTTCCAAATTCATCTTGGTCATCTGGATTGAATATAACTAATCAAAATCTCCCAAAGAACTTTTATCAAATACCTTCTGGAATATTATCTTGATATATTCCATCACAAGTTTATATATAGCATTAAGTCTTCTTTGTCAACACTGAATGCATCTTATCTATGTGCTGACGCTCTCTTTTGACCATTTACTTCTTGTTTACCACATTTCACTTTTTAATCTCTTTGATCTTTAGATTATCAAAAACTATGGGTTTAGTGCCAGCTTCTCAGGTCTTCCGTCAATGATTGGATACTTCTTGTCAAGAATTTCATAATCTACTTCCTTGTCCTCATCTGTAGCTATTGTCAAGCACAATCTCAGCTCATCATTCTCTTTCTCAATGTCAGATGGGTCATCTTGAGAAGTATCTTGTTTGAATCTTCTTTTTCTTGACTTCATCTTTTTCCTTGTTATTACCGTGCTTGCTTATTTATTGTAGTTCTCTTCTCCTTTATCCTCTTCCTTGACTTCTTCTTTAGATTCCTGCTTGATCTCTTCTCCTTTGGAGGAATCTTTCTTATTTAGTTTGTTGATCAGTGTATCATCTTCAACAGACCCAATAGCAATGAAATCTTCATGCTGGACCTTTTGATCTTTTCATAATTGTTGTATGTCTTCAAACTTTTCACTCTTAAACTTAGAAGTTTGAATTTCCCCACATGCGTTTAAAGTAGGTCATGTCTGATTTCAGAATTGTTTCTTGGTTGAGGTCTGTTTCTGATGGTTATTTCTATGATCTTTGTGAGCAAGGATATTTTCTGTGTAGCAGCAATTGTATCTGGAAGGTACTATGCTCCTTCTCTTTATTGTGAACTGTCTCTTTCATGCTCTTGAATCTTCGCAGCAAGAATTTCTGTCTGCTAAATTCCTTGCCTTTATATCATCAAAGTTTTTTCATGAAGCTTTCATTTGTTGCTTTTTCTTCAGCATCTTGTTTCTTTCTTCTTCTGCTTCCATTTCTTCTGGGATTTTCCTAGCCAATTTTCATTCACTCTCAAAGCTATTTGAATTTCTTCACAGCCTGAGAGGTATATCATCATCCTCACTTTTAGATTCTCCTCCTTTCAATCTTCTTCTTCCTTTGTCTTATGATCAATCTTTGGAGAGGATTTAATGTGAGAAGGTGTCTTGTAGAAAGTAGGCTTGGTTGTCAATTTTTCAACATCCTTCAACTTAACACCTTTCTCTTTTTCTTTAGGAGCAGCTTCGATTTGGCTTTTATCATGTGAGGAGGAAGTGTAGCTATTGTTGCTTCATCACAAATGCATAGAAGTGGGGGAGTTTGAGTGGTTATTTGAGAAGCAATTTCTTCTTTAGTTTGATCTTCAGTTTTTTTATGCCCGCGAGTACTTTCAAACTTTCTCTTTCAGTACTTCTCTTTGCTCTTCGTACTTTCATAGGGTTCTTCAGTACCTTCAACTGTTCAACAGTACTTAACTTTGGGTTCGTCAAGTACTAACTATTGGTCTGTCTAGTACTAACTTTCTCAAAGTCGTCTAACTCCTTCTTGTCGTACTAACTACATCTTCAGTTACTAAGTCTATCTTCATCAAACTCCTTGTCTTCATCCACCATTTCTCTTGTTCTCCCTTCACTTTGAGCATTTTCTGTTTCCATGTGATCAATTTTATCTTCAGGCATTACATTAAACAAAGGATCTCTTTGAACTGATGATTCTCCTTGTGCTTTCTTCCTCCCTATGTTTCTTTGAGAAGCTCTTCCTTGGGAATCTTTGTTGCAATGAGACACTCTTCAGATATTCTTTGTGATGTTTGATGACAGGTTTAGCTTGCTTCTTTAGCTTGTTGATCTTAGCCTTCAAGAGTTTAATTTCCTTGGCTTGATCTGAAACCTGGTTACATAAAGAGATACAAAGATCATAGACATTTTGGAAGAGGCATGTCATCCGCATTCCCTGTAAGGGATGCATAATTGGATGTATGTTCTCAAGATTATCATCAGTAGTTCTGGGATTGAATCAGGTCACAATAGGTGTAGGTGAGGTTTGGTGAAGGTCTGGGGGTAAGGTCTTGGGGAAGGCGTAGGTTGTTGCTCAAGGTACTTCACTAGTGTGAGAAGAGATGAGGTAGGCAGAGTGACTCATTTGGGACTTCACTAGTGGGAGTAGGAGGGGTTTGTTAGGTGTTCATCGATAGTCTTTCTGATGGAAGCACCTCATCCTGAGTTGGTTGGACCAACATAAGTATCAAACAAAAGGTGTAACTTTGCTGAGAAAGTGTTGCCCTTCTTAATCCATAAAAGAAAAAAAAATTTAATAGTTAAACTATTTACAGGGAAAAGTAATCTAAAAGGTACATATTTATTAGCTAATTTTATACCTAAAAATAATAGAAATTAAATGAGGATTACATTTTTACCCTAAAACCTTTCTTCTTAGCCTCTAGATGTCTAAGCATACCATCAAAATTAATTTGGAAAAATAAGATACTTTTGATTAGTCTGTAAACGAATTACAATTGTGGCAATATTTGTAGGAATTTTGTCCTAAAAGGTACTTTTGAACTTAAACAATGATTAATTGTGTGAAAACTAAAAACCCTCAATTGGGGTGAAAACGAAGCTTATTAATGTTAACACAGTTAAATACCCTTCAAATCCTCATAAGCTGAATAGCATCAAAGATATATTTGATTTGCGTTAATGAGGTCAATCCCATCTGAGCATCATCAAAAAAATAAGATCAGTTCGGATTGATGGCACTCAGAGATGATAGACCAAATTGCCAGTACTTTGGGCAGTTATGTGCCTTAACATTGTTGATTGTTTTGACTCTACCAGACGTCCAATCTGTTTCATCGAATAATGGTCGAACAAAAGGACTTACAGTGAGCGCAATGATATATATAACTTCTCGAAGAAAATCAATGACTCATGAACTCAACATTCCCTTCAGTCTTTTAATAGTATGCGATCTGTTTGTGCTATAGGAAACAGGACCTCAAGAGCAGCCATTGTTGCTTAGAGAGAGAGGGATCGTCGGTAAGTAGAGATTAGGGTTGTAAAGACGATGTCAGTTAGAGAGATTGCTTGAGTAAGTGTGCAAGTGAGATGGATTATTAGAGGTTTAGGAGACTAATTTAAAAAAACGTTCCATTTACACTTTGTACCCGTGGCTTGGTATTTTTTTCTCCAATGTTCTTCAGCGGTACAAATTTGCCCTAGAGGTACTAACTTTGCATGGTCGGTACTAACTTTGTCCAAACAAAGAATGAACAATGTAAGTATCCGGAAGGCTTCAGCACCATCAGTAACTCTTCTCAGTGACTCTCTTGATCTTCTTAAAGCGTTGACAAGCATCACTTCTAGTTAATATGTATCCATACACCAAAATTCATTCAACCTATCAAACTCTACAAAACTAACGAGTACACACACACCACAAAAACTTGCTAATATTTATACTAATAGTAGTACTTCACTTCTAGGATGTTTAAAAGCATACTAAATCTCTATTCTGAAATGTTTGCTTGAAGATGCATACCTTCCCTTTTCATTAACTCTACTCACCAATTACCTGCACACATCGCTCCATTGTTACGCATCCCTTTGTTTTGACTAAACATGACATTGACACATCTCTTGGTGGGTCGAACAACCTGCAACATACTCTTTGGATGGTATATGCTTATCTCTTGTCTTCAAATGCTTTCACAAGAGGAATTCATACTATGAATCAGATAGCACGAATACTTGAGCAATCTTCTTTCGTGAACAACGGCCAACTCTTCTTGTAATGAAACATGAGAATTTCCAAACTGCTTCAGAAGTCGCAAAGTTCACAACGTATACCCGCCATTTCAGACAATTGCTTAACATCAGTGGTAGAAAGGTGGAGCATAAGGATTTTAGGGGTTTCTTGATACAAGTTTTGATTTGCCATGGTGGTGGTTTTTACCTCTTTCATCCACAGACGACCACTCAAAGTACGATAGGAAAAAATTAGTTCTCGTTGAGTAGTGATTATTAATTAGATAGTGTGTGAGAGAGATGAATAGTTCAGAGATGAGAGGTTTTATACGAAATACTTCATATGCCTCCCTTTAACCAATGTGCTTATGGATTTATCATCCCAGTTTGAAACAACCCAAAGAATTGAAATCGGCTTAACCTCAAATGCCCTTGTTAGTAGATCAGCTACATTGTAGTCAGTTGGATCTTAAAGCCACCTGTATGAGTTTCTTTATAAGCATCTGTATGAAGTGGTGCCTAATAGCAATATGCTTTGTACTTCGAATGAATATACCGGTCTTTTACAATGCAAATGGATGCTTCATTATCAATGTAGATCTTTGTGTTTCATGAAGTTGAACCCATAGTCTAACATTTGATTTTGAATCATAAAACATTGCACATAGCAGCTTGCACGCAAGCAACTATTCGGCTTTTGTAGTAGAAGTGCCACAATGGTTTGACTTTTGGCGATTGCCATGTAATGAGTTCCTGCCAAGAAATTGACAACCTCCTGTTGTGGATTCGTGTCAAGATGTGCTCCAGCATTATCACTTTTTGAGTAGGATTCCAAGTCAATGAAGGACTCTCTAGGATACCAATGGCCCAGTTTGGTTTTCCCTTTAGATACCTAACAATTCTTTTGCAGCACTTAATGAGCGGTCTTTGAGTGACTTGAAACCTAGAAAAAGCACAGGACTGTCAAAACATAATGTCAGGCTGGAAGCAGTCCATACATTTATGAGCAATCATTGAACTATTGATGATGGACTTCAATCACTGGCTTCCTCATCTTTTGACTAAAGGCTTCTGGTATCAATTGGTGTCTGGCAGTCTTAACACTTGGCAAAAATCTAAACTTCTAGGATTTTCTAGCAAAATACTTATTCCTGGCTAATATTAATAACCATCTGGGGTTTGTTTGACTTGTAAGCCAAGAAAGAAAGTTGAGCTCTCCATTGAACTCATCCTAAAATTCTACTCTTCATCTATGCCTCAAAATCTTCACACCAAGACTTCTTTGTAGGACCAAAGATGATATCATCAATAGACTTGAAACTAAAATGATCATCAGGTTTGTCTTCTTTAGGAGAGAGTTTTGTCAAGTGTCCCTTTATGTATCCATTCTTCAAAAAGAAAGTGGATAAAGTAGTAGCATACCATGTCTGGAGCATGATGTAACCCATACAGAGCTATACCACTTTGTAGAACTTTCTCAGGATACTTAGATCTGGAAAACCTGGTGGTGAGAAATATATCTTATCATCTTTGCCTAGAGAAAGAATTTTCAATCCATCTGATAGACTATTAAAGCCATATTTGAGCAAAATACTAAAAGATCCTTAATGGCTTCTAGACTAGCACAGGTGCAAAGACCTCATCCATAGTCTATTCCTTCCTCTTGCCTGTGTTCCCTGGCAACTAATCTAGCTTTGTTCCTGACAACCACTCCTCTTAATCTTTTATTTCGGTACACCCACTTGTACGATTAGCTTTTTCTCATAAGGCAAATCTACTAGGATCCAACTTTTTGAATCCAAACTGCACTAATTCCTTCTTGCTAGCATCAACCCAGCTTTCATCTTTCAGAGCTTCTGAATCTTCTTGGGTTTCATGTTGAGATAGAAAACAAGCAAATAATAATGATGAAAATCCTTATGGGATTGTTTTCCTTTGCTTTTGAACATACTAACAAAAGCATGTGCTGCAGCTTAGAACTTTTATTTACTTTGCTTCTTGTTTGTACTGATGTGTTGGATCTACTAGAATAAGTGTGAGGATGAGGGGATTATATTCCTTGATGTGGGATTAGGGACTAACATTCACAAAATGTTTCCAAATTTGCGAAGTCAGCCTCTGCACCCTCAGCATCATAAGATGATGTGTAAAGATACCATCGTAGTATCTTTTAGAATATCTCAAGTGAGTAGGTATTTCAGAGTTATTTCTTGGGAAATGGTTATGTCAGAAAGAGATAGTCCCTTTATTAGGATGGCAGTAGTATAACTGGTTATGCTTACAGTTAATAACAGGTTGTCCGTAGCTTTAGCTGTTGTTGCTAAAAGACAGTACGAAAAATGTTAGTATGCTGACTTCGTAGCTTCCTGCTGAGTAACCAAGTTCAGTTTCTTGTTCAGATTCTTCCTGAGAAGCTTAGCTTCCTCATTAGCTTCCTTTTTTGCCTTTGAAGTCTTGCCAAGATTCATCCAGAAAGCTTGTTCTTCTCTCTTGGGACTCCTTGCTTATTATATGATTTGAAGCAGATGAGTTTGTGAAGGAATTAGATGCCTTATTGGCAGTTCAAAGCAGTCTTGTCAGGTCATCTTCTTTTTAGAATCCCGCATTATTTTGTCTTTGTGCTGTTTTTAGTTAGATTTTGTTGTCTGCTGAAGGTTAGCTGGTTTCTCTTTCTAACAGAATGATAGTTCATAGATTCAGTCAAATAATCAGGTCAAAACGCTAAGTTGGTCTTCCGTGCAACATTGGTTTGTTCTCTAAGAAGTTTAATGTGGCAGTGTTTTCTTCAAACTCTTTTGGTTTCTAAATTGTATAATCTGAAAGCCTTGCTTGTAGAGAGATACCAACCAAAAATCCTTCATCTAGATTTCCAGCAACTTGCCCAAGTGGTCTTTGGTGCGTCAAGTGGTCACATCTGGCACCCATAAGGCTTATTACTTATAATTGGTGTCTTTACCAGTTAAAAAGTTCATAATGGTGTCTTATATGAGGCTTGGTCACTTATACCTGTTTAGGAACCGAACAAAGCAAGAGGACTAACTGCTTCAGCCCAAAAAGTGTTAGGTAAAAATGAATCTGCAAGCATGGTCCTTGCTGCCTCAATAAGGGTCATGTTCTTTCTCTCAGCAACTCCATTTTGTGTTGGAGTTTGGCATTGTTGAATTCCTCTTGATCCTTTAACCCACAGGTATTCAATAAATCACCTGTTTTTAAATTCTGTTCCATTATCACATCTAATAGTTTTAACCTTTTGATTCAATTGGTTCTCTATTTGTCTTATAAAGTCCTTAAGGATTGCACTAGTTTCATCCTTAGTTCTTAAGAAAAATGTCTAACTAAATCTGCTAAAATCATCAGTGATAACCTCATCAATAGGTCTTATGGTTTATACTCCTGACAGATGTAGGTCCAAACAAGTCCATATGAAGAAGTTGTAGGGTGTGACTAATAGAGCTAACTAACTTGGCCTTACAAGAAGCTTTGTGTTGCTTTCCTTTCTGACAAGCAACACAAGTGTGGTCATTTAGAAAAAGCTTTGTAGGTAAACCTCTGACAAGGTTTCCCTTCACAAGTCTGTTTAGGTTTTTGAAATTAACATGACCCAACCTCTATTGCCAATTTGTAGATTTTTCAGTTGTAGCCTTTGCAATTAAACAAGCCAAACATCCTAAAGGAACAATGTTTTCTAAAATTGAAACTGTACATTTTGTTTTGTCTGGGACATTTTCGTAATATTTGATTTTCATCAGGTAACTTAAAATCAGGAGACAAAACAAGACATTCAGAGTCAGTAAACAGAACCTTGTTCTTTTTGTCACACATTTGTGACACAGAAAAGAGATTGAAATGCTGAAGTTCTTTCACAAAGCTTACATCCTCAAAATCTAACTTACCAGTTTTTATTTTCCCTTTCAGAAATAGAGACCTTTACTACTCCAAAGGCAACGGCCACCATTAATGTCCTTGAAACGGTCTGCAACAGGTAAGACTTGTTCCCTGTCATGTGCCTGGAACATCACTATCAATAATTCCCTTTATTCTTTAGAGTTCTCTGTGGATTAATCCTGCACATATTAAAGATAAGAGATTAGATCTCTTAGAGACCCATGCCTGTTTGGGCTTCAGTCTGCCTAGCGAGATCTTTGAAAGTTGAATTATAATTTCGGAAGACTAGATCTCCATTGTATTGGAGAGATATTATGTTGAAAAATTGGTTCTTAGTATGTTGTTCTTTTTGAACAGGCCGTTGACTGATGAGTGGAATGTGTTTTATGAAAAAAATTTGCTGGTCTAACATCATTCACAAGGGCTTAACTAGTATTCAACTTTCAGAGCGCAGTGTAGTAGTACTGTCTGTCTGTTAACATTTTGTCTTGCAGACCTAAATTGTTAGTATGCTAGCGTTAGCAGTATAACTGGATATATTTCCAGTTTCTTGTTTGTACTGCTAAAGGTAACAAATTCATTTTGTTTATTTACCCTTTGAACATTGTTCCATGTTGGTTTCTCTCCCTTGTACCATTACCCTTAGACATATTTTGTTGTTTAGTTCAAACTTGTTTAGCCAATTTTACATGATAATCAAATCTACTTATTTATTGACTAAAAAACTCAACAGAAAATCTGATATTTCAGTATAACCCAAACTGCCCATACTCTTTGTTGTTAACCTTTAGGTTTTGACTATGTGTGATCGATGAATTCTTGTACATTTTCCCTTGTGTTTGTTACTTGCTTGATAGCAAAACTAGGTGTGTCAAGTCCTTTCGTTTGTACTGGACACATACTCATATCACTATCCGATTATACTCCTCATTGTTAGGAGCATGACAGGACCTTAGGTTGAACTTCTATATTTGATTCATTGACAACTGGTTCAGACACTAATTCAGAAGGTTCTGTACTAATGTTAGAGTCACAGGTATCAAGTTCAGTTGTTTGGGTTTCAGATTCACTTGTTGAGTCTTTCTGGACCAGTATGTATATTGTGAGTCTCATCTATTTCAAATATAAGGTCCAGAGGGCAGATAATTCCCTGTCATGGGTGGGGGTACTGCTTGCATTTCACATGTTTTATCAGCTTTTTGCAAGGTGATTTCAAATCATTTTATTGGCTCTAAAAGACACTTTGCGAAACTTCAATTTTCATAAACTCAAAATCCCACTATATTGTAATCACCATGCCCGAGCCCAAATTTATCATGGCACTCATAATGATAATCACAATCTTACCAAGATTTTTTGAAGAATGATTCCATTTGTCTACTATTATTCTAAATCATATTTTTCTTTTTGAGATTAGCCACAATTTCTTTATGGTATGTTTGAACTTCTGTTGTTAAAATCATTAAATCTTTATTTCATAAATTGATTTTTGTTCATACCAAGTTGACCTTGTTGATGGGCAAATACAGTGCTTCAACTTTCTTAAGACCTTGAGTGTAAAGCCTGTATTTCAACGCTAGCATCACGAAGTTGCTCTCTCTGAGCATCATATGTCTTTAAGGTTAGAATAAGACTCCTATACAATCATTTGAAAGGAAGTTACCTGTGGTCTGATCTGAGCTGTTGTTAGCCATGAAAGCATAATTTTAATCATCTTCTGACATGAGTTTTGTCAGTCAACACTTTTCTCCGTCAACTATCACTCAATGCTTTTTAGACTCTTCTTTCCTTTCCAGAGATTCCAATATTCCTTCTCCTGTTATCTTCCTTTGTTTCTACACTCTCTTGCAAATTGCTGTTTTGTGGCAGTTGTAGCATTCCCTTTGGTTTTATCAAAACCAAAGTCTTTTGCATAAACTGTAGCTTTTCTACCAGTTCTTCTTGTAGAACTTCTTTATTCTCATGGAGATCATTGCCACTTGCCCTTTTAGTCATTTCTTCAAGGTCATTTTCATCAATCTGGTCTAAGTTCCTCATGATCCAGTTTGAGGACAACTTGATTGACTTTGCAAGCAAGGGAATATGATGATGAGTTTGTTCATGCTTTGAATTATGACCAGAAGTATTGGAAACACATATAAGCGGGTACTAACATCATTTAGTACTGTTGTGTTTTCGGAAAAACAAATGCCTACATTTTGCAAGTGGAATGATGATGCTAGTAGAGCTTTTACATCATTTTCAAAGACTTCTAGATGTTGATACATAAGCATTAAAACTGAGACTGTCCATTCTGGTTTGTTCCTCATAAATAAGGAACTTGTAACCAAGCAGAAGGTCAGAGATATTAGTCATTTCTGATTTGCATCTTCAGTAGATAATCTGCTCCAATGATCTTAACTGACTGAGAAGGACTTTGGAATTCTTCATAGCCTTTGTGATTCCCATCGGTGTTGGATACAGTGGCATCATTCAAATGTTGCTTCAGATGTACTTCTGCTATCTTTTTGGATTCATCATTTCACCCAAATTAGATTTGATGGCATTCACGTTTCTTTTCGCATCAGTCTCTTTTGGAATTTGCTAGATGATCTTCTGGTATGGCCATTAGCAAGGTGGGTCTTAGCGTTTCTTTCTATTTTCTCTGGCCACTATTTCTTCTGTTGGTGTGGAGGCCAAAAATTTTAATTGTGCCTGATGAATTCAGTTGTGACTGCACAGGACCAATCCATTTTGGATAAACCTCCCTAAATGGGATAGTCTGTATGGTAGCCAAATAGTGTTCCATCTTTAGCCCATAATCTTTATTTCGCCCTTTTTGAGAAAGGCCAGTCTTGATGTGAGACTGTATGTGGAGTTTGTTTTGTGTTGTGTTTGTTGGTTGTGGTGGAGGTGGTGGTGGATGTATTTTCATCTTGTGTTCAGACATTTTTAGTTTTGGTTGGTGGAGCTGAATACTGGTATTATATCTGTTCTTCTTATCAGTGTTCTCAAAGCTCTGATCCAATTGAGGTCCTGATAAACTGAATGGATCTTTGCAGCCTATAAAGGATGATAGCCAGTATGTATAAATACAAATGATATGTGAAACACATGACTTGATTTATTTGTGTTATGGCGAATCTTAAAAGGTACTAGAAGAACAATGAACAACTGATTAAACAACTTTATAATGTGTCTTGAGATTTCAGATTGCTAAACTATTGGTATTGTATATGATTATCGTATCTCTCTCTCTAACTATGTCCAAAGGTGATCCTTTTATATGGCTAAGGATAAACCTAAAAGGCTTACATATCTTTTTTCTAAAATATCTATAAAGTATCTTTTAATATCTCTCAACGGTACTGCAATCTATTACTAACGGTACTAACTAACTAATAGTACTTAATACTTTGTACTGTCGGTACTAAGTATAACTGTCAGTACTAACTATTTGTACTGTCGATACTAAGTTAAGAAAACATTAATCCTAACAAAGATCGAAGCTTCAACTATTGGTTGCTTATCTTTAGTAAATCTAATTAATTTGAGCTCATGCACTGCTGGGTATGGAACAGTGAATAGTTGTCTATACGATGAAACTTCACCATCATCAACTTCTAGCTCCCATGCATATATAATACGAAAGTTACCAAAATTAAAACTACCAGATATTATAATAGAGTCTCCAAGCTGGGAAATATAATATGGAGGTAAAAACTCCCCGGCTAACATATGACCAGGCATGTGTATAACCTGAAAATAGTGACTAATCAAATCAAAAGAAACTAACATGTAAAGTTTGTATGAAATACCATCATCACCATAAAACTTCTCTGAAGCAAGCTAGAAAATTTTACCACCAACAACTGCCTGACCTGACCGTTTAATTCTTATAGATTCCCGTGGTAAATGGGAACTACCAAGTTTATACCATCTTCTTGAGCTTAATGTAAAAACTGACACACACCAAGGACCTTCACCGTAATAGGGATAATTTATCTTTAAAAGTGTTGGGTCTAGAGTGACAGGACGGACACCAAAACCAAATATCATTTTGGGGGAGTTAGGTCCTAACGTGTAATTGGGGACTAATATACGGACAGATTTATTAAGTGATTGGTTCCAAAGAAATAGCATTGAGTTTTCCTCATATGAAAAACACCATACACTCTTTGATGTAGCAATTGTTTGAGGAAGTGAGCAAATTTAAATTACAAACTACATGTGAGAATGCCTAAAATTTAGCATCTACCGTAGCCATATATAACTTTAACATTTTTGTTGAAAGGTTATATATAAACAATAATATTTCTTTCACGGTAAACCAATTTTTTCATGATTTTGATTTGGATATCAAAGGGTATGTAGTCGGACATTGTAAACAAGTAAGAAAGAAAATGGTAAAGGATTTTGATGATGAAAATAGAAGTGTGTGAATTGAGTAACAAAATAGGATATGTTGGTTGTATACTTTTTGAATATAAGAGTAACAGATTTTATGTTGGTTGTATACTTTTTGATTGGGTATAAATACATGAATATATGAGTAGACTTCATTTCATAATAATTATGACATTTCTTTTTCTTTATACAAACATTGACTAGACAAGTCTCATCTACTAAATGACTACACATTGATCACTTCACTATTGTAGCGATCTACTAAATTACTATGACATTTCTTTTGTTTTATACAAATATTAACTAGACAAGTCTCTGACAACACATTGATCACTTCACTATTGTAGCGATCTACTAAATGACTACACATTGATCACTTCACTATTGTAGCGATCTACTAAATTACTATGACATTTCTTTTGTTTTATACAAACATTGACTAGACAAGTCTCTAACAACACATTGATCACTTCACTATTGTAGCGATCTACTAAATTACTATGACATTTCTTTTACTTATTACAATGACTCTTCAAAAACTATATATATATATATACACACACACACACACACACATATATATACATATATATATATATACATATATATATACATATATATATATACACACATATATATATATATATATATATATATATATATACACACACATATATATATATATATACATATATATATATACACAGTGGGTTTCCCCTGAGGCATTATAAATACCTAAACAACCTATCCAGTTGTCTCCCAAGTGTCTTAGTAGTGTTCACATTATGATTTCTGGTTGCTTTCCAAACCTTCTTAGTATGATTCACACTATGTTTGGCCTGGGGGGGTTTTGGTATTCACATACTTTAAAGAACGAATCACAAAACTGATTATGATCAACAACATTCAACCTCCTATTGTGATCAGCTGCTCTCCTCGCGTTACACTTTTACTAGGCAAGATACGATGGTTCCGAGTGTGGCTCTTTGGCATAGGTTTGCGAGATTCAGTGGCAGGTTTGGCTTCTTGTTGAAAATATTTACAGGAAACATTATGCTATTGCTTTGGTTGAACCTGTGGTTTAGTGTGGGTCTATTTGAAGTCCTGGGGCGGTTCTTGAAAAGTAACTTGATTTTTCTTAGGCACGGGGTGGTTTTCCCAGTTGGCTACATTTTGGAGGTGGATCATACTTTGATGTTGGTATACATCCCTGAAGCAAGTACTTTGGTTTCTCAGACGGCTGAAGTCCACTACATGTTTTACATGAACTAGGGCTTTCAGCTTTGTATTTTCAGAAGTTAAAGCACTAAGCTTTTCAGTGTACGCAGTACGTGAGTGAGTATTCGCTTTTGACAGTTCATCATACTGTCTTTTCAGACTAGCATTTTATACCTTAAGGCAATTCTAGATTGATTCCTAAGGGAGGTAATCATATCTTGCAACTGAATTCTGTCAGTGTCTAAGGCTTGTTGGTCACAACTACCTTTAGTGGAACCTACATTCAACACCTTCATGATGCTGATCTGAGCATCTAAAATTCCTGATTGTGTTTCTTTCCCTGAAGCTGTTTGCTTACAACTTGTTAAGTTCAAAAAATATGCATGGAGGACTAGAGTGTCTATGACTTTTATATTTTGAAATTTGAGTTGTAAATCAATATGGGTCTTTTGTAATAAGGAGTTACGTTTCTCAGATTCAATGGACCATTCTTTTGTTGTTTTAAAAACTTCAGCTGTAAGTTCAGAAACTTAGTGTGTTACTATCGCATGCAGATCTAAGATCTTCGCAAAGACAATTTGAACTAGGGGGCACAAATCCAATATCGGGGAAGTAAGCACATTAGAGCACGATATCTTTTTTCTAAACATTCAGCAATTAAGCAGTAATTTTTTATTAATAAGATTTTTCTTCTCTATGGCTCAGGTTATTGTTATCAAGAACACATCAGTTGACTTCTACTCCGCATCAAGTGTCAAAATTGTCAGTTTCTTTTACTTCTCTGAAAATTGTTTCATTTGCTGATTGAATGTGGTTTTTGAAATGCTCATAAAATGGTACCAGTTGTTGTTCAACAAACTGTTTGGATATTAATAACACCTTCTAGAAAAATAGTCTGGTTTTTCGTTGTGTTCTTTCTTTTCTTTTGATTATGGATACCTTCAAAATGAGAAAAGACAGCATTCAACACTTTTGAAGATTAGCCAGAAACTTACTTGGAGGTGGACGTGTATGAATAAGGGAATGAACAGGTCCTATCTGGGTTACTAGCTTGACTAGCAATTTCATTGGCAGGAAGCCAATACGCCTGTTCTCGGGACAGTTCCTATTGAGGAACAAACTTAAGGGCATTTAGCTTCTCATAGAAGCCATTCTCGGGTCGAACATGCCCTGGTTTTTCATTCATCTTTTTCATGCTAACAACTTGGTGAACCAAGACCTCTTCACTATCCCATATACTAACGGGGTGGTGAGTGGGATGCAAAAGGGTATCAGATTCATATAAATAAGGTTGAGCTTCGATTGGCCATATAAACATAGACCTGGGTTGCGAGTGCCTCGGATGTCCCATTGTGCAAGTCATCGGTTTGCTTTCTATAGGTTCTTTGAATGCATTGGAATAGTTTGTGTTGGCTTGTTAATCCTTTTCAAAACATGTCTCTTGCAAACTATGTTAGCATTTTTCAATACAAAATATTTTCATTAGCTTAAGTAAAACTATCTGCGGAGTTCTTCTTCTCAGGATAAAATCTTTTCCTTTTTCAGATTGTAAAAGTGTAATTGATTTATCTTTTACTGAAAGAGCAGATTTAAGCAACACGTTTTCTTGCTCAAGTTCAGCGTTACGCTTGTTACGCTGAATCACTAGGGCTTGTTCCTGTCTAACTTTGTTTTCAAGATCAAGTTTGACCTTTTGGGTATCTAGACGACATATTTCTTGCTTGCATTGAAGAAGCTCATTTTTTAAGTTTTTGTTGTCCAAGCATATCTCCTGATTATCCTTAGATGTCCGTATAGTTGGTTTGCAGGTCAGGTTAAAATGGCTATCATAGATATTTTATCAGAGTATTTGACAGATATCTCAGTTGGAACACGTTGGGCTTCTTTGTCAAGAAGATACTGATCATACGAAATTGTATTGTCATCAATCTCATTCTCAGCATCGAAGTCCAAATGTTCTTCCTGGTGCATCTCCTGACTCATCTGGATCATTACACATATCTCAAAGATTGATTGTCAATTAGGGTGTACCTCATTGACTTGACTGTTGGTGTCATGGATGGATGACAAGTTGGCCATAAAAGCGGCAGCAACATTGAGGCCTTCATCCACGTTTGAATCATATGCATCCTCATGGTTGACTTCGAAGATATTAGTTGTAGTCATTGCCAGAGGTTGATCATATGGAGAAGTACATTCCACATCGGCGAGGAATGCTTCAGCTTCAGCATCAAGAGTAACTCCCTTTTCTTTTGCTTCCATGAGTAGCATCTTATCTTTGAAGTACTGAGAATCCTTCGCTCTCTTTGGTTCTTTGCATTGCCTTGCAACATGACCTTCACCTCTGCAATTGTAACAGTTTCACATTCTTCGCCTGAGCACCTGTATTGCAACACTTTCTCTGGGAGCTTTCCTCTGAATCGGTTCAGTAACAATCTGACCATCATGCACCGTAGCATGAGTTTTAGAGTTGGAAGAAGTCCGAAGCTGGTTGTTGGTTGGTGGAAACTGCTTTTGAAAACCACTTAAAAGATTAGTAATCTGAGTCATAGTGGCCATCAATGCGTCATTCGAAGACTGAGCAGTAGGTTGAGAACATGAGTTGATGGTGATTGAAGAGCAGGTGGGATGTGGTGTGAGCAAACATAGGCCAGTGTGATCAACAATACGCTGCAGGAACTGCCTCTTGTTTCTTGAGTGTTCTTTTTGGCATGTGGCTCACTATGCTTTGAGATCGCGGTATAAATTTGAACATAGGATCGTGGAGATTATGTCATGTTCTGCTTGACGTTAGTCACATATTTACCCAATTAGCGGGGAAAGGTGGTTGACAACTTGGTGTTCATCTGATGAGTTGGAATGTTGAGCTGGAGTAATCTTCATGTCATTAACAAGTTGTGGAAACGCAACAAAGTAGTCATGGAATGATTCGTTTCCAATAGCATGAAAAGCGTTGTACTCATCAAACAGATTCTTCCGCTTCTTTGTGAAGAGGTCTACCTGATCCTTGCCATAAAGCAACTCCAATTATCCCAAATCTCCTTTGCAGTGCTTGTTTGTTTTAGGTTGTTGAAGAGGTGTCTGGGGAAGACCTTGACTAAGATTGATTTCTGCTTGAGTATCTGCCATCTCAAGTATGTGTTCCTCTTCTATTGAATTCAGAATCAAGTTTCTTCTCGGTTGCGGCTACCCCCTTCAATAAGGTAATTACATTAAGCCGACTATTTCACCACCTAAATACTAAACAGTAGAATCAGTAGGTGGAGGATCCAGTGATCATAGGGTGATGGTGTAGGGTCATTTGGATGGATTTCCCATATCGACTTGAAATTGGGTTTGCCTCGAATGTCCCTGTGTATACGAATCTTCCATGAATCGTAGTCACTCTCAACCCAACCATTGGTGGTCCGAGTATTCGGTACTGCTGCTTTGTTTCTTCATTAGATCCTCATTCTAATTTAAGTATGATATGAACGCGAATCGGCAAGTTGATTGTTGATTTGTTTGATTTGTGTTTATGTTTTTGTTGTTGTTTGATTATTGGGTTTGGTTCACTCGTAAATACGGTTTAACTATAATCTAGCTTGTTCGGCTCTCTAAGTCTAAACTCGTTCGGTCCTTGAGGAGTTGAGCTAGTTCGATCCCCACTAGATAATGCTAGATCGGTTCCCACTAGACTTTGGTCGTTCGGTCCTCAAAGGATTTTGCTAGTTCGGTCCTTGAAACTTTCACTCGATCGGTCTTCAATGGTGTAAGCTTGTTCGATCCTCCTTGTATTCCACTCGTTCTGTCCTTGAATTCCACTCGTTCGGTTCAAGAAATATCGAGCTTGTTCGGTCCTCAAAGGTTTTACTAGTTCGGTCCTTGAAGTATAAACTGGTTCGGTCCAAACTTAAAAGTCCACTAGTTCGGTTCACCAAGGGATTTGCTTGTTCGATCCTCCTTGTTTTACACTCGTTCGGTCCAACCTTGAATGCCACTAGATCGGTTCACCAAGGGGTTTGCTTGTTCGATCCTCCTTGTTTTACACTCGTTCGGTCCTAGCAAGAATTCCACTCGTTCGGTCCACTAAGAAGAAACTCGTTCGGTGCTTGAAGACTTGAACTCGTTCGATCGTCAAATCCTTTTGCTCGTTCGGTTGACACAAAACACGAATCCAAAGACCTTTTTCTAGCTTAACAAACACCACGAACAACCTGTAACTCTCCAAGAAATCTCTACAAAAGATATGATTAGCTCGAACAAGTAATGATTACACGATCCAAGACCACGAATTCGATCAAGACGCTTGTTTTTCCCTTCTCCTTTTTTTTAATATTCGAACCTTAAACAAAACAAAAAAAATCGACACTCTTTTCTTTTTGTTTAATTAAATCGAATCAAAAGAAAAAAAATCACTAGATGTTTGATTACTTACGAGATGGTTTTGATGATATCAATGTAAA
>BQNB010005482.1:2204-102005 GCA_026074375.1 Tanacetum coccineum | reverse complement strand
AAAGTGCTTTTTGGTAGGCTTAGCCTGATATCTAGCACACATGCAAACAGCGAATACAAGGTCGGGTCTACTGGCTGTAGAGTTTGGTCAACTGGAATCCCCATGAGATCCTTGTCTAGTTTCAATCGATCCACCATTGGTGTATCGACAGGGTCAGAGAGATCCATTCCATATTTCTTTAAGGTTTTAAGAGCATATTTCGCTTGGTTAATAAAGATGCCTCCGGGACTTTGAGAAACTTGTAGTCCTAAGAAAAACGACATTTATCATCGACATCATGATCAGTTGAGGCAAAAAATGATGTCATCTACGTATATTTAAACTAGTAGAATATGTTTGCCTGATTTGCGTGTGAATAACGTTGGATCCACGGCACCCTTGAAGAATTTGTTAGCCATTAGGAACTTTGATAGTGTGTCATACCACGCCCTTGGTGCCTTCTTCAGACGATAAACATGTGTAGGATTATCTGGATCCTCAAATCCTTCAGGTTTACTGACAAAGACTTCTTCTTGAAGATCACCATTCAGAAAAGCAGTTTTGACATCCATCTGGTAGATGATCATATTCTTGGTTGCAGCATTGGCAATGAATATTCTGATGGCCTCTATCCGTGCAACTAGAGCAAACGATTCTTCAAAATCAATACCTTCCTCCTGACGATATCCCTTTGTAAGTAACTCGAGCTTTGTTTTTCAGTACATCACCATATTCATCAAGCTTTAATTTGTAGATCCACTTGTAGATCATCTTGTATGGCTTGAAACCAACAGTCTTCTATCACGGCCATTTTGAGGTGATCTGGTGGGTGGGTAGTTAACTTGGGTAGGTTCTGCTGAATTAACATTCCCAGATGATGATTGTGCCGAACCTAGATCTCCAGTTGTAAGGTTATGTTGGACTGGATGATGTATATTGGATGTTGACGATGAAGCACTTGTCGACGGTGCATCTGGAGCAATCATTGTAGACAAAGATGTACCCTAACATCCCTGATAGTTTGAACTGTGCAGAACATTGTTCTCCGCAACAGGGTTAACTGAGGGGGATGAAGGTCACTTGAGTAATTGATGAAGTCTTCGATACGTTGGATCGCGTAGCAGCTGTCAACACCTGTGAGGAAAGACTGGAGGATGCACTTGTAAGGATGACGTGAATGACTTGTAGAATGTGCAGTCTTGAGCAATCGGTGTATCAACATATGTATTCGAAGAAACAAATGGCGTTGTACAACAGTAGGCCGTAGGTACTGGTTCACTATCTGTAGATTGCTCAAAGTATTCATCGAACATCGGTTGGAATAAAATCTCCAGATCTTTATCTGTTGGTGGAATGTTTGTAGTTGCAGGGACATGCGATGGGGCGAGCCCTGAATTGAGTTGTCCAGGGGTCATCATGATAGGCATCGGGTCCTGAACAAATGCTAAAGGAGCCATGTCTGATGCATCTCAATCAATGTGACATGAATTGTTTCCCATTAATCGACGAGTTCTCTTATTGTAGATTTATAGCCCTTCCTGCTACAGGCAAAGCATACCCAAACGAAAATCTCCAATGTCAGCTTTGGCTTGAAATTTTCCTAGATCTTCGCTATCATTTGTAGGATAGCACAGAGCACCAAATACTCGGAGAAATACAAGCTCATAAGGGGTTTTGTTGTGACGAGTATGAATTAGGGATCGATTCTGGGTGTAACAAGCAGTAGCTACAGCTGCTGCCCATAGAAACATCGTGCTTATGATAATATCAGCATGTACGTGATAGCTTATATTAGTAGCTTAATCTTATTTTAGGTTTTAAGAATTAGCTTATTTATTAAGCAGCTTAAAAACTAGCTTAAAAGTGCCTTTGTAGGCTATTTTTAGTTGAGTTTTAGCCAAACTACTTATTTGCTTATTTGAGTGTTTAAGTTGTTAGGTTTGCTAAAATTGTGTTTAAATTTGCTTATTAGGTTAGGTTTATGGGTTTAGTTGCTTATCTAGTCTAAGTTTTAGCTTATAACATGCTTTTTAACCAAGTCAGTTAAGGCTAAAAGCTTAAAAGCCTTTTAAGCTAATCTGTCACTTCAATCTGCTTATTCTTAGCTTATTTTTAAGTTTTGACAAAAGTCCCTTTTTTAAAGTTTGTTATTTTTACTTATATTTTAGCTTTTTAAAAAGAAAAATAAAATAAAAAGTTTTACAAAAAGGGAAGCCACAAGGGTCGAACCTATGACCTCCCCTCACTCAACCAACACCTTAACACCACCACACACTACCATCTTCCCTTGGGACTTTTTCATTCATGGTTTGGTTAATTTAATAGTTATAGTCGTTTTACAGTTTATGCTTATTAGGCTTATTTGCTTATTATCTGCTTATTTGTTCAGCCTATTTTCCAGTTTTCATTTTTCTTAGATTCTACATAATCTAAAGTACTTTTCCTGAATTTTTCAGATTTTTCCAAATTAGTTTAGTAATTTTAATTAATTTTTTAGATTAAAATTGTTTTTAATTCATAATAAATAAAATAAAAGTCAAAAAATATATTTCTTTTTTCTAAAATTATTTTTAATCATTTAGGACTTCAAAAAAAAAATTTGCATTGTTAGGGTTAAAATTTTATAATTTAGGTTTTTAAGGCTCGGGTTTAGGATCCCGTTATCATTTTCGTGTTTTAACCTTAATTGCTTTCATTTTTAGCTTGCTTTTATTTGTTTTTGCATTAATTTGTAGAAAATTAGATGAAAATCAAAATCTTGATTATTCAATCACTCGATAATGAACTCAACAACGAATTTCTCAATCACGCATAGTCGGGGATACGACTCGGGAAGGTTTTGAATTTTACTTTAGTTAAAAGTAATCTTCTTAAAAACCTTGCAGTCAGCTCATCAAAATCTACATGAATTGTCTCAATGATTCGTCTGGTATGTCGGTTGTAAATTCGAAATGCTTTCTTTGTGGGTGCATAGCCAATGAAAATACCAATATCAACTTTTGGTTGTAACTTACCCAAGTTCTCACTATCATTTGTCAGATAGCAGAGTGTACCAAATACATGTAAAAATGATAAGTCGGGAGGTTTGTCATATAAAAGCTCATATGGTGTTTTGCCGTGACAAAGACGTACGATGGAACGATTTTGGGTGTAACATGCGGTAGCAACTACTTCTGCCCATAAAAATAACGGAGCTTTTGCATAAATCAACATTGTGCGGGCAGCTTCAATTAGCGTACGATTCTGTCTTTTAACGAAACCATTTTGCTGTGGAGAGCGAGCAACAGATGTTTCATGAGAGATGACAACCTTCTCATAATATTCACGAAAAGTTTAATTAACAAATTCAGTTCCATTATCTGTTCTGATGCGTCGGTCAGGTACTTTAAGCCGCACTTAGATCATCTTGAGAAACTTGATTATGAAATCTGGAGCTTCATCTTTTGACCTTAAGCACTTAACCCATGTAAATCGAGAGTAATCATCAACAATTACGAGGATGTACTTCTTTCCATTAACACTTGCGACACGCATTGGTCCACAAAGATCCATGTGCAAAAGATAGAGTTTTTCGTGGTTGATGTCTTTAATTTAGGTTTATGGGGTCTCTTCTTGATTTTCCCCATTGCATAAGCAGAACACAGATGGTCCTTTTCAAATTTAAGCTTAGGGAGATCTCAAACTACAATTGGTATCAGACCCATGGGATGATTAGCTAGATTGGTGTGCGATCCTTTGATTAAGTTTAGATCAAAAGTTTTGGTTTTAGAAGTTTAATGGTCTTATTCTTGACACTCTTTGATTCTCATGTTTGTGAAGTTAAAGTTAGTGGTTTTTATAGTTGGTTTATATCATTCTAAGGACTCAAAAGTTGTGCAAAAAAACCAAGTAAAACTTTCAAAAGGAGATTTTTAGGGGTTTTTTAGGTGAAAAAGTTCGTATTTTTTCGTCGTTCATTTTGACCGATCTGAGACAGTTCATGGTTCGTTTTGGGTGAAGAAAGCATATCGTTTTGATCATTCATTTTGACCTAGAGGTTTGTGTTTTGATCGTTGCATTTGATCATGTGCGTTTTTGGCGACCTAAGGTTGCGTTTTGTCGTGCGTTTTGACTACAGTTGCGTTTTTGAAGACTTTTGTTTGCTTTTGACTACAGGTTGCGTTTTGAAAACTTTTGTTGCGTTTTTGACTAGGGGAGACTCGGCCTAATTTTTTAAATTGGTTGCGATTTGATCAATATCGTAACGTTGCGTTTACGATAAAACCATCAAGAGTCTTCATGAAGTTTTGACTAAGACTCTTTATTGCGTTTTGACTCAAGACTCTTCATTCTTCGTTTTTTGATAATTCTTCGGACCTGCGTTTTGATCAAATTCAATATTCTTCATTGCCTTTTGACCAAAACTTCACTGCCTTTTGACAAAACTTCAATCAACATTAAGTTAACATTAACTCAACCAAACCAAATCACAATCAAACAACATATCACCTAATCCATCAAACAATCATCACTTTTAACATACAATCACTAATCATTGATCGATCAAGCTTATCATACCACAAGAAATCACTATGGCAAATCTTTCAGAGGACATCCAATGTGCCGGTTCCGATACCCCGCCAACTATGCTCGAATAAGGCTGGCTGACTTTGCGTCATGGCAAACAACGTATTCGATTATATTTGTCGGGTAAGGAGAATGGGTAAACAGTCTTAAAGTCAATTGATGAGGACCATTTCAGAATGGGGACCACGCGAGGAATCATTGCTGAAGGAACTGAAGGTCTAATCAATCTAGGTCCTGAACGACCTCGAGTTTATTCGGAGCTGTCACAAGATGAGAAGGATAGGTACAATGCAGACATCCGAGCAACAAACATCATACTTCAAGGTCTACCAAACAGATATCTATTCACGTCATTAATCATTACAAACTGATGCAAAGGACATATGGGACAATGTTGAAGGTGCTTTTGGAAGGATCGGAATTAACAAAGGAGGACCGTGAATCACAACTGTATGATGACTTTGAACACTTTCGGCAGAACAAAGGAGAAACCAATTCACGACTACTATGGCGTTTGCCAAGCTCATCAATGACACTAGCGGAAACTTCAAGATGACAATGTCAAAAATACAGTTGAACATCAAGTTTGTGAATAACATGCTTCCTTGAATTGGGGTAATTTTTGTTACAGCTGTGAAACTTAACAAAGGGATTTAAGGATTCAAACTTTGATCAACTATATCTAACCTGAAGCGAACATGAGCACCATGCCAAACGAAATAAGATGATGTTGAACGTCTCACACAACATACAGTTGATCACTCTTGCCTTGATGTCCAAATGTTTTCACCTCAACATTATCATTCCAGTCAACAACGAATTCCACCCACCACATATCATCAGACCACATTCCCCTGCTGATACCTTCACAAATCTGATTTAGGAATATTCTCCAACTGAAAACCTAATCGAGAACCTAACCAACACACTTGCCTTACTCACCCAGTCATACAAAACCTTGCCTCCTCAAATAAACAATCAACTCCAGAACCCCATCGAACCCCAAAGGAATCAAGCTACATACACGATGGCAGTGTGTTGTTCAGAATGTTCAGGGTAGCCAGAATAGAAGATCAGGGTAATAATCAAACGGTGCCGGTGCATTTGGTTATGGGAGAACACAGAACAAGTGGGGAATGCTAATCTGGGTCAAGCGAGGCAGCGTTAAGTGCTACATCAGCAACGGGAATAGAGGTCACATAGCAAGAAACTTTCACTCAACCCAAGCACCACAGAACTCCGAATACTTCAAAGACAAATTTACGATGCAAGCTCAAGAGAATGGAGTATCTTGGATGAAGAGAGTTATTGTTCCTAGTTGTGGACTGACAAGTGCCTATTGATGAAGATAGTGATGAACAACCTATTCAAGACTTAGCCTCTCAATGTGGATAATGTGATTTCAAGCAGATGACTGTGATGCGTATATTCTGATGTTTGATGATGCTTCCCAATCAGATCGGTCACAAACCTTTATTCATAGGCTACTCTTTCATCTCAATCCAGTTATGTATGAATCCGGTTCGCTTATGATTCAGACGACCTTTATCTGAGGTACAAATCCCATATCACTATCATATCAAGATGCTATTTGGTGATCTTCTGACGAACACGAGATGCATGACGATGTACAAACCAAAACACGTTGTTGACTACATGCTGATTATACGATGAATAGTAATATGACACCTTATGATCCATATGTAAAGGACAACGCAGTACCAGTATGTACAAATAATGCATCTATGGTTCAAAATGATGCATATTTAATGATAGATAATGACTTGCAATGAATCTGATGTCCAATCTGTCACTCTCATACACCCAGAGAATACAGTAGTATAATATTTGGTTAAAATGTGAACTAGCCACATATAAGGAAGCTAGTGGAACTGTATGATAGACGGGCAGGTTTGAATTAACCTGAACAGGAACAAAAGATTTGATGAGCAACTAAAGGAAATAGTTATTTGTGACCGTAATATTAAGGAAGAGAATTTGAAAAAAGAACTTTTCATTCTGAAAAATTGGCAACTTTGCATCTATACCATCCACATAACAAGTTAATGGTAGATGAAGTTACATCTTTGAATAAGGATTTTAATCAGAAGAAAATCAATACCTTGAAGAATTTTTGGACTTAAAAAGGCTTTAAAAGATAGGGAGGTGCGAGGAAAGCTATTCAAAGACAATGCCCATTCTATTCAAACAGTTTCACATGACGTGTAAACCTAGGTCTTATTATGATGAAGTGAATAAGGGTAGCCATGGGCTACAAGAACCCCATATGTCTACATCGTGCAGGCAAGGTTTCAGCAGCCGGCCCTGTATATGTGTCATGTAATTGCACACCCAATCATAGCACCGGCCGTAGTACGTGACTGTGAGGAGACCCTAGAACCAATCTGAAATTTATAGGAAGAAAAATGCATGATAAAATGAAACCAATGAATTGTGGATAATAAGAACCATAACACACCGCCTAATTACTCGAAAGAGAATTTTTAGCGACCTTCAACACCACATAAACAACTGACCCACCCCAAAACAACATTTTGGTCTCAGATATTATTAAGATGAAAGCTGCGCCTCTCAAAGAGCAGAAACACCATACCAAACAAAGTGTTGACATGTATCGCCCTCCAAATAACACCTGCCAACGCTTGTACCCCAAAGTGCTTCCAACTCAAAAGTCAAGTGAAAATCAACATTTTTACACTCAGACAACTTTTTTCCGATTTTGAGAAAACTTGTAAAAAGAGAATCACACCAACTGGGATCACTGAAGGGGAAAGGGGTTTTGAACAAACCAAGACATGTTACCTCACGGAGGTCATACCTTTTTTCAAAACTCTTCAAGAACATTTTGAGGGCATTCAAAAAGCTCTAACAAAAGAAGTTAAAGAAATGAGTGATGCCTTTGTTGAATTGGAAGCTGAACTAGACCAAAGTATTGTTGATAGGAAACATGATGCGATTGAACGGAAAAACCTTCTTCTCGAACATGATAATATAATTGCTGATTGCTTGCTTAAAGAAGTGTTTTATGTTGCATCGAATTCTGAGCTTAATGCATCTAGATTTACTGAAATGCAAAAGGCTCATAATGTTGTCAAAGCCCGTTGTCTGGAACTTGAAGCAGAGCTTTCTAATTTACGTGATAATATCCATAAGGATAATTATAACGAACTTTTAAACCGGTTTTCCAATCTTGAGGTAAATCACCTGAATTTACAGTTAAAATATCAAAACCTTAAAGATAGTTTTCAGAATAAACCGTCTTCATCCGTTAATGATACTCCTGATTTTAACTCCGTTTTTGTGATCGTCAATGAAGCTTCACTTCAAGGAAAAGAAAGAACTCATCCAAAAGCTGAAAATGGAAATATCTCAAATTAAGGAGACCGGTAGTGAACTAGACTGGACACTTGATTTTAGGGCCTAAGACTTTCAGATCTCACAATTAACTGAAAAGGTTAATGGTCTTTAAGAAAAAAAAAAGAGCTTTTTAGGGCAGAATATGCAAAGATTAAGCAACACTACAAAGAACTGTATGATTCGATCAAGATTATGCTTTCTAGCATAACAGAACAGATCACTAACTGAATATGCTCCTTAAAAAATGAAAAGATAATCTAAAAAGTCCAACTACATAATACGGTCCTCAATGTGTCACTGAATATACAAATCAGGTTAAAACCAAACGTACTTGGCACTAGAAAGTATGCTATAGATGTTGAACCTATCCCCTCGCAAAAGGAAAATGGTGAAGTTCATCTAGTTTATCTTAGGGCATGCTTAAGGAAAGTATAGGATACACTTCGCGAAATATTGGAAAGAAGCCAAAGTTGAAAGACCTTAGATTATATCAACTCGCATTTGCCTGCTGTTACACTAAGCATTCCCAGGAACTCTTAAATATGGTTTTGTCACATTGTCCAAAGGTCTTCCATCAACAAGATAAGAAGCATGCCACTACCCCTAGGAAAAAGCAAGTTCACTTTGAGGACAAATTGCAACATCAAGTAGCAATACACACAAACCATGTAGAGCCAATGCACACGTACAGAAGTCCTAATGTCCCTGTCCTCCTTCTACAGGATAAACAGTTGCACTAATGCCTAGCCGGATTCTCAGCCTAGAAAGCATTCTCAAGAAACATAGGAATCTCGTCCACTTAAAAGTGACAGCTTGAAGAAAGTAGAAGACCACCGTAGGAAAATTAGATCCAGTTTGAAAACTTCGAATCGTGTTGATTCTAGTATTAGCTCTAAGCGTACTGTAATTAATTCAAATTCTCATTCTGTGTGCCAAACTTGTAACAAATGTTTATTTTCAGCTCATCACGATGCTGTTGGGTTGTTTACTTATTTTGCACTCTGGAATGCTCCCCCAATGTTAAAAATGATGTTAGTCATGACTAAGAAAGATTGGAAAACCTAAGCAAGCTAACTCAATGGTGAAACCTAAAACCTATCAAACAAATTTTTGGAAACCAACTGGCAAAACACTTAACAATTTTGGTTTATCAATGGAGACCACAGGAAGAACATCACCCTCATTGAAGTCAGTGCCCATTAACTATGGTCACTAAACTTACAAGAATGTCACCATTGCTTGTGCTAAACTCAAATCGGAACCCAAACCAACATTGGGGATCAGATTTTTCCAAACCTCTCATCTTTGTCCTATTTTCAAATGCAGGTTGTACAAATCGTCCTTTGGTATTTGGACTCAGGCTGCTCAAAACATATGACGGGGATCGCTCAAGGCTCTGAATTCATGAAAAAGGTTTATCGGAACAGTTAGATTTCGGGAATGATCACTTTGGTGCTATTATGGGTTATGAAGATTATGTCATTGGTGATAGTGTAATCTCCAGGGTATACTACGTGGAAGGACTGGGGCATAATTTGTTTTCTGTCGATCAATTTTGTGATTCGGATTTAGAAGTTGCCTTTCAGAAAGCATTCTTGTTATGTTCGTGATACGGATGGTGTTGAATTACTTAAAGGTTCCCATGTTTCTAATTTATACACTATATATCTCAGTTGAAAGATATGATGAAAGACCTGCCCAATCTGCTTTGCTATCCAAACCTCCAAGAATAAATCATGGTTAATGAGCATCATCGTTAAATCAACTTGAACTCCGTACCATCAATGATCTTACAATAAAAGACCTTGGTCAGAGGCTTACTGATTGAAGTTTGAAAAAGATCACCTTTGTTCTTCAAGTCAAATAGGAAGAGCAAACAAGCATACCCCCAAACCCAAAAACTGAAAACACCAATTTGGAAGCTTCTAAAACAACCCTTCAATATGAGATTTAATGTGGACCGATGTGTGTGCAAACTATTAATGGGAAGAAATATATCTTGTATTCGTCGATTATTATTCTCGGGTTTAAATGTGGGTAAGTTTTGAAGTCAAAGGATGAAACCCCTGCATTTGTCATCAAATTTCTAAGAGCAATTTTAAGTCGTCTCAACAAAACTGTAAGATTTATCCGCACCGACAATGGCATAGAATTTGTCAACAAAACTTTGTATGACCACTATGAAAAAGTAAGAATTTTTCATCAAAATACTGTTCCAAGGACTCCACAACAGAACGGCGTTGTCGAAAGAAGGACCGTACTCTTGATCGAGGCTAGGCAGTTGACAATGTTAATTTTTTCCAAGGTACCCGATGTTCTTGGGCCGAATCTGTGGCTACTTGCCTGTTATAACACCCAAAACAGATCCCTTTTTCACATAGGCGTCAAACGAGAAAACCCATATGACTAGACAAATAAGAAACCTGATCATACATTTTTCCGAATCCTTTGTGCTCTTTGTTTACCCTACAAATGACAGTGAAATCTTGGAAACTACAACCAATTGCTGATATTGAATCTTTGTTGTTACGTACCAAACAGGAAGGGTTACAAAAATTTACAACAAAAGGACCGACAAATAATGGAGACTAGTCCATTGTTACATTCGTAGCTGACTGAGCAGAAATGACTCCTATACAATCCAGTCCCAGGACCCTCTCCTAACCTATTGATGCCTGGACGCTATCAGTCAGGGCTCATACCCAACCCAGCTCCTCTATTCCCTATGTACCTCCCCACAAATAAAGAATGGAGATGTTTATACAACCCAGTTTGATGAATATTTTACTCACCGTGGTATCCGCAAGATCCAATCCCGAATGTAGCACAAGACCCCCGGTCAAACCTACTGGTCCATCTGTGTCTATTTCTATTGATCTCCGACGCCCAACAAGAAGTCATACATCATCCCACTGGATCATCATTCCTCTTGTTACATCATGGTGGTACAGGTGACAATTTAGAAATTAATCCTTTTGCTGAAGCTGATCCCGAACCATTTTTGTTAAGTGAGTTGCCCTAGACTAAACTCTGAATCTATCATCATCGAGTTAAATCACCATACATGAAACCAACCAATCCACTCAACCTTATGAACATATCCGGAAATGGACTGACTCTTATCCTCTTGATCACATCATTGGGAATCCCTCAAGACCGGTATCCACTCGGAAACAGATTGCTACGGATGCTTTGTGGTGCTTCTATAATTCCATACTGTCCAAAGTCGAACAGAAAAACTTCTAATCTGTAGCTACTGAAGACTGCTGGTTTCAAGCCATGCAAGATGAAATCCATGAATTTGATCGACTAGACGTATGGGAATTAGTACCACCTCCAGACAGTGACATGATTATTGCTACTCGAGTGGAATTATAAAAGGAGAAGCTTGGATGAGTATGTGATTGTTGAAAAATAAGGCACTTCTTGTAGGCAAAAAGGTTTCGTCAAGAGGAAGGTCTAGATTTTGATGAATCCTTCCCCCTGGTTGCTCGTTCTTAAAGCAACTTATATTCATTGCCCAAAGCCGCATCAAAAACATGACAGTTTTATCAAATGGAACGTGAAAACTGCATCTTAAATGGCGAGCTCAAAGGAAGCTTTTGTTGACCAAGAACGTCCACATCATGTCTATCGCTGAAGAAAGCACTTTAACCGGGTTAAAACAGGCTCCTCGGGCATGGTATGGAGCACTAACCTTTGTCAAAGTTTCCTACTGGCATAAGGAATCTCCAAGGGTGTCGTCGATCCCCACCATGTTTATTCGAAAAACAGGCAACAAACCCACTTTTCCATGTCAAATTATATGTGATGTATATCATATTTGCATCGACCCGACCCCAAAAGACTATGACCGTTTTACCTAATGAAATTGATTTCTAAAATTTAAAATGTCGGTGATGGGTCAAATATCATTTTTTCTTAGGGTTCAAATCTCTCAAAATCCTAGAGGCATTTTCATAAATCAGTCAAGTATGCAAATAACTTTAAAGAAAATTTGATCTTCATAAAATGACCTATTGACCACACCTATAGTGGACGAACAAAACTGAACTGGATGAGGATACCTCGAGGACCCCTGTTGACCAGACCAAATATCACAGCATGATTGGGTCCCTGATGTACCTCACAGCCAGTAGGCCTGACCTTGTGTTTGCTGTGTGCATATGTTGCTAGATATCAATACTAGCCCACTAAAAAGTCACCTTGAGGAAGTTAAATGGGCTCTTTCGGTATCTCCAAGAACCAACAATAGGGTCTTTGGTATCCAAAGACACCGCCATGGCACTAACCGCATACTTAGACGTAGATCATGCAGGTTGTCAGGACACTCGCAGAAGTACATCTGGCAGTGCCTGCTTTTCCTTGGTGATAAGTTAAGTCACTGGTCTCCAAAGAAGAAACCATCACACCATCTCGTCTAACATAGGCTGAATCATCGCGATGGTCTGTGCTATGCCAAATCCTATGGATGGCGTCTTAATTATCAAATTTATGGCATTGCATACAATCGCATCCGCTATGTACTTGTGACAACAAGAGTGCCATAGCTCTTTGCTGCAACAACGTTCAACACTCTAGGTCTAAAAACACACTCGACCTCCTACATCATTTCATCATAGAACAAGTGGAAAAAAGAGTGATTGACTTGTATTTCGAGAGGACGGAGTATCACCTGGTTGATATATTCACTAAGAAGCGCTGCCACAGAGAAACGATTCGAATTTCATTCTCCTAAGCTTGGCCATGGAAGTGTATGGAAGCCGGAACACCTCTCTACAAAAAGTCTCAGGAGATCAGTAAAGTGTAACGGGATTGACTTTAAGAATCCTTTGGAATATGTACATATTTAAACCCAAAAAAAAAATACAGAAATTAATAAAACATCAAAATCATTAAAAATCAGAAATTAGAAAAATAACAAAAATAGTTTTTTTTCAAGACATGTTCTTCTGTTTATATCGATAACATTTACTGGGTCTAGAAATGTCATTCAATAATGACACGTCTTTAAATGAAGCTTCGAACAAGAAAAGTACGTCGCCAAAAAGGACGGCCTGTTCCCCTAACAACGGGTGATTTATTTCCTCCCCGTGGCATGGATTACTTTATCTCAGTCAACCGTCGATCTAATGTACGCTTCAGTGCATTATTTCTTGATTAAGAAGAGAAGTCTTCTTTTATCCTTATAATTTTCCGTCTATGATTCTTCAGAAGATTATTTGGATTTCACGTGGTGGTTTAATGTGGTTTTTGAAAATTAATCAGACTTGGCTTTTCATAAATTTGACACTCAATCAATGACTACAACTCTTTAAATAGAAAAAGGGGGTCAATGATTGATGGGAGAGCGGTTCTTCAAATTTATACATCGTTCAGGCATTTTTTCGTAACTAACGCTATTATGTTTATAGGGGAGTTTAAACTATAGTTAACTAAAAAGGCCCAATTGTGTCATTATAATGCATGTCTGAGGGTATTATGTGCTATGTGCTACTTGTTTCCTAACGGCTAAATTAATGAGAGCTTGAGACGCATAGCATCATATCCACGTTAACCTTCATCCTGCACTATACTCTGACATATCCACGTCCACTCCTAGTTCGACTGTCTAGAGTGTTGTTCCCATTCAACATATATCGTATAACAGAGACATTCTCCGACATGAAAGACGCGAGAGCAGACCATTCTCACTCGTGACTATAGACACATATCTACTTGCGCACACTACCATGATTCATAAAATCTACTGTAAATAGCAGATCGCGGGGACTTCATAGATCTGATGTATCTAGCTCCCATACACAACGTATATATCTCTAGAGTCTATGGGAGAAGACTAAACAAAACAGACTGGTCTGATCGTTTTCAACAACACCACAGTATACGACAACATCCCTGCGCGTAAACACATTCAATCAGAGTTAACTATCTAAATGTCTCTTATCACTTTATCTGCCTCTACAATCTATCAAAAACAACTTCGATCATTTCGACTCTTTATGAGTCTCTACCTATTATAGAGACTATTCAGTGAGTGTCGGGACATATTCAGCTCTCTGCACAGCTCTAGCGTAACTCAGATCGATTGAACGTTTATTACTATGTGAATAGGCCTTTATCTTGAATAGTCTTGGTCTTATTCGAGCTCAATCTTTGTTATTAGGGTAATTCGTTACAAACCTCCTACATATCGTGTTTTAGTTTATGTTCTTGAATCTTTTTTGATTAGGTTAGCATTAGAATAGCCTAATGATGTTGTGTTATTGCCTGAAATGAAACCCTTAGTACTCTTCGTGTAAAGCTTGAATTGGCTAAAATCATGTTGCGTTTTGTGGTTATATTGATGTTGCGTTTTAGGATTTTAGGGCTAAAATCATGTTGCGTTTTGTGGTTATGTTGATGTTGCGTTTTTAGGGTTTTAGGGCTAAATTCATGTTGCGTTTTGTGGCTAAATTCAAGTTGCGTTTTGAGAATTAATTATTAGCTGCGTTTTCATGGTTAAAACTCTTGTTGAGTTTTGATAATTAGCTCTTAATTGCGATTTGATAATTAATAATTGATTGCGTTTTGATTATATGATACAAAACAGGCTCAAAACGCAACTCGTTGCGTTTTGATTTGAAGAAATTTTAATATTAAAATATAGAACCCGTTATTTCGAATTTTTCTAAAATGATTGCGTTTTGACTTGTTTTAAATATTATAATCATTGCGTTTTGATGCCTGCGTTTTGAGTATGACTGAGTTTTGACTTAGTTGCGTTTTGAGTATGACTGCGTTTTGATTTAGTTGCGTTTTAATATATGACTTTGTTGCGTTTTGATTATGCCTGCGTTTTGATATCTTGCGTTTTGAGTATGACTGCGTTTTGACTAAGTTGCGTTTTGATTTATGACTTTGTTGCGTTTTGACTATGCCTGCGTTTTGATATCCTGCGTTTTGAGTCTGAGCATGTCAAAATCCTTGCGTTTTGGGTCATGATCTTGTCATAGATTATATAACACCCTGTGTTTTAGAGTCATTGACGACGTCGATAAATCCGCAATGTACCTTTTTGTATTATACGCGTTTGCTTTAAATCATAAATATTAAGCTAAATCGCGTAAGCTAAAAATTAGCGTTCAATACAATCGGGCACCAAACAATTAAATGTTTACATCAAGCAAGGGTTATATAATTATTTTGAGGATAATTATTAACTTTGTTCATTTTATTTTTATCGGATACGTATAGTGTATACGTTTCGCGATAAATTGCGTTTAGGCACTCCCGGAGCCACAAAAACTTTTCTACGCTTCAACAAATACCCACTTTTATACCCAATACATAAAATTTACAAAATATATCATGTATATCTTGTGTATACCGAAATTCTAGCCATTTATTCAAGTTATATATAGTAAACCCTTCCTTTGGTCAAAGTTACACCATACTTCTTTAAATGTATACCATACTTCATCATGTCCACACCATACTTCATTATGGCAACACCATACCTAGCATACCTAAGACCAAGACCATCACTTGGACCATGCTTTGACTCCTAGACCATGTCTTGCACCATACTTACATGTATACATAAGAGAAGTAACTTATATGCTTTACACTTAACTAGAAAACCAAAGCAAACCTTCCTTTTTGCTCTCTATATGCTTCGGCAATTGCCAAGCACTCTGCAATCCTTAGCAATTTTATACAACCCATGCACTCCTATACACATCTATATAAGTCTTTCGAAGTGGTTTCCAACCATTGAATCACCATATTGCAAGTTATAATCAAGAAAAGAAAGCTAGGGTTTTTCTTAAGAAAATAAGTTTTCTTAAGTGCAAGCTTGGATTCTAGTCTAAAACAAACGGGTTTAGCTTTTGTTTCTCAATATCATCATACATCATGAAGGTCTGATTTTAAACCTTTAAGGCTTTCATTTTATGAAGTTTTTTATGTTTATATGTGCTATATAGTGAAATCACCATTAGGAATACTTTTGAAACATGAAAAATATAATTTTTCTTGTTGAATATGATTTTGTACACTTCCAAATACTATGATGATGAAATATCATAAATAAAGGATATATTAAGTCTTGTACAATCATGGTTTTAATTATAAAAAGTTCATATGTAAACTTGTAATTAAAAGTTAAGTAAGTACAGTTATGATATTAAGTGTTATCATTATTTGTAACCTTGATTAACTTGGGACACATGAGACCAATTATGGACAAGTAAATGCTAATATAAGGATGATAAATAATATTATTATGATATATGAGAACTTGTGGTAAAAATACAAAAGTTGTAAAGTATAAAAAAAGATCAAAAATGGAATCAACAAACCTCAAGCAAAACATTCTGTCCAAAATTCGCAATGTTTACATATCCATTTTATATTTTAATAAATAATACATTTCACGACGATTCCCGAAAAGGTAAGAAACTTGTTTAAAAGGATTAATAACGAAAAAGTTAAACGTTAAAAACGTTTATAACGTTAATAAAGCGAAGTTCGTAAGTAATTTTTATAAAAACAATTTTATAAAAATTATAAAGCAGCAAGTGTTGAATATTTTTAACAAATAATACAAATTTTAGGATTCCAAAATAAAAAAAAAAAAAAAGGAAATAAAAAATCGTAATTTTTCAATTAATAACGAATGAGTTATGAATTTCGCGAGTTTACGACAATTAAAACTTTTATAAAACTATTTTTATAAAAGTTACTATTCATGACAGAAAGTTATATTTTTGTAAACCTCATAAATATATATAACTTTCAAATACGAGAACGTCCTCGAAATAATCACTAAAAACGGAGCTATAACGAATAAAATACGACATTTACGGGTTTTACGACGACGAATACGATTTTTATAAAACTCACGTCTGATTTTTATAAAACTCACGATTTTTATAAAACTCACGTCTGTTCACCAGAGGGTCAAAATATGAAAAATGTCAATTTATGATAACTCGTCCTAATAACGCAAAGATTGGACTAAGAAACGCGAGAATCGGTGTTTTAAACGCGAAAGTTACGCCAGTTTTACTAAAACGGTAATTATAAACGTTTTAACTTATTAAACACAATTTTACCAAAACCATTAGTTGGTGATTGAGCTATATAAAATATTATGTGGTTATCAAAGTACTATATTACTAGGGAGTTTCATAATGAGGCCTCTTCGGATGGCGTATCGACGAGTTGTTGGATTTACGATTTAAAGTGTCCTAACTCCTCGTACGTCATGTCATGACCTCTTTAATTATGATAGCCCGAACGATAGTACGATATAATCTATAGGATTACATTCAATGTTATCAATTAAAGTACTCGGTACTTATACGACCTATGATAATTTAGGTTGCATTCGATCTTTTACGTGACGCTTTATCTGCGATATTTGGATTATCAGAACTCAAGGTGAGTTCATAGCCCCACGTTTTACATGATTTGTTTTATAAGTTTTGGGGTGAGAACATGCTTGTTTACAAATGCATTTACATGGTTGATTACAAATTGAATTATGCACTTCTTTACTTGTCATGCGATGAGATACAATACTTGGTTTACTTTTTGGACGTAAACACATACTTGACTTTTAAGAATAATTACGGATTAGCTTAGGTTTCATGAACTGTAAATCACTTGGAGGGTGAGCGCGAATGTTATAAAATAGATCTATTGGGGATTGACAACCCCCGTTCGGGTGATTAGCTCTCACTAGTTCGAGATCGAACTAACGAACGTTATATCATGTCGGATTACGACTGGATTGGTGTCTACAGGGCCAACACTGAATACTAATGAATTTTTACCGTGCCTTGAATAAAGTGGCATACTTATAAGTCTACGTCGCAGTTCCATGAACTTAGAGTAATCGTAATCATTTCTCTTACATACTTGAAACTAATTGGGATATTATGCTCATTATAATATCTACTTGAATTTTTTTGGGATATTGTGCTCATTACAATATACACTTGAAACATTTTTGAATATTGTGCTCATTTCAATATACCCTTGAAACATTTTAGGATTTTATATAAGGAAACCTATATATGTCGGTTTGTGTGTTGCAAGTCTTGTATGGGCGAAACTTGTAACACGGTAGACCTATATATATAGTTTTGGGATTTACAATTATACTTACGAAAACCTATGAACTCACCAACTTTATGTTGACCCTTTTAAGCATGTTTTTCTTAGGTGAAATAGATGTATGACATACTTGATGTGTATTGGAGTCCAAATTTACAAGATTTCTTTTCAAATGACTTAGTTAGAGGTCGTTCTCTCCTGACTTGTGCAATGGGATCATGAAGTAACGCTCCCGGAAATACATTCCGCTGTGACCCAATTTTGGGGGTGTTACAGATGGACTATTAGATTGATTAACAAAGAAGGAAAACATGACATCATCAGCATAAGTTGAGGAAGAAGCTTATCCCTGTGAGCTAGCAGTAAAAACATCATGAGCAGTATTAACCATGGTTGTCAAGATCCCGATCCTGATCTTAGGATCTTACAATTTTACGATACTGCAAAGCAAAAACGATCCAGATCCTACATAGGATCTTTGCATGCTTAAGATCTTATAGGATCCCGATCTTGACCATAGGATCTTAGTATCTACACCGATCCAATCTTACCTTTCTTGAACCACAAACTAAAAAACTAAAAATTTATGGGTTTTGTTTCGTGGAATTTTGAAAAACAATATGTTAATCTTCTTAAACATTTCATAATCATAATTTAGGACAACATTTCAATGAAACATTCATATAAATTTGTGTTTATAATATATAATAATTTGTAGTTTTGTATAATATTACAAAGACTATTAAGACATTGACATTATAGTAGGATCTTACGATCCCGATCCTACTTTATGATCTCGATCTTGCAAAGACAAAAATGATCCTGGGTAGGATCTCGATCTTGAAAACCTTGGTATTAACTGCTTCATTAATACTGCTAGTATTATCTGTAGATACAAAAGCCACATTCTGAGGATTTGAAGTTGAGCTTGATTGGCCTTTAATTTTAGCTTCATACACTTTCAAATGGTTGTACAAATCATCCATACTCAAAGTGTCTAGATCAGATTTGTTTCTCATGATTAAAGCAATATTGTTCCAAGCTGATGGTAAACTTCTTAATAACTTCAGATTTGCATCCTCCTGAGAGATCTCTTCACCATGAATTTCCAATTGGCTGATGAGCTTCTGAAACCTATCATAGATTTTATCCAGTCCTTCAGATCTTGATGCAGCAAAATTTTCATATTGCTGCTTCAAAATAGTCTTTTGCATTTTCTTGGATTCCTTGTTGCCTCCAAACCTATTCTTGATAGCTTCCCATAAGGACTTTGCATCCTTAATTTCATGAAACTTCAGTAGGTGCTCATCAGGAATGGCCAACAGCAGAGTGATTTTTGCTTTCAATTCATTCTTCCTTGCTAGCCTTTGTTCAGCAGTTTTAGGAGGAATAGGACCTTCAGCACTAGCACTAGCTGATGCAACTGCAGCAGGTGCATCACCATTAATAATAACCTCCCATAGAGCATAGTCAGTGTGAGTAAGATATTGTTCCATTCTCATGCTCCAAAGATCATAGTCTCCTGTTTTGAGCATAGGAAGCTTTAGTGCAGACAAAGTTTGAGTTGTTTCTGACTGTGATTCCATGACTATGAGATTTTGTGTATATATAGAGTTCTTCTTATTCAAAGTTTCTCAACAAGCTCTGATACCACTTGTTGATCCCTTCTGAATAGATCTTGATTTCCTTTAGCTTGTGAAAAGGTTAGTAACCTTGGATAAATCCAAAACTACTAAGACAGAAACTTTGTGTGATAACCTAAAGTCTATGCGGAATCTAGACTTTAAGCAATAAGAAGAATAACAATTAATACACAAGTAAACTATGATGATCACTCTAAATAGTGATAGAATTACAAGAAAAACTTTGAAGCTATGTAAACAACTAACTATGAGATATGAATTCTATGCATTTGCCTAACTATGCCGTATGGTTCCTTTTATACACCAAGAAAACCTAATGGGCTTACAAAACGCGTTAAGTAATCATGCACATCTATTCCTAATATATCTCATGCATATCACTTTAGCAGTACTAACTATTTAACTAACAATACTAACTATTATACTAACATCAAAATTCTATTTGATCAGAATAGAACGGTTACTCTACCTAGTAACAGGGATCAAAGATCCTCGAGGCTAAACCAACTAACTAGACGTCTATATTGTATTGTGTACACACACACTTTTTTCTGGATGCTAAAACTATGTGTCTATGATCTTTTTATATAGAGAGATCATGACTTACAAAGGAAGTTAACATAATGATATAAACAAGTAAATCTTTTAAATATCTTCTGTTATCTTTATCTTCTTAAGGAGATCTTTTAGAATCTGCATCATTTGATATCTTTGACTAAATCTTCCATAATTCTTCACAGCTTGTAGAATCCAATTGCCTAAATTTAGTCCTTATGTTTCATTCTTTTATTTATTTTGTCTCATCAAATCTAGAATCCCAACATTCCCCTTTCCTTTGTAACCTGCCATGCCACTACACATAATAAGCTGCAAATCATATCTATGTAATCTTCTTCCCTTTTTTGTCATAATCCAATAGGGGTCTTCTGTAGATATGCAACTTGGATCATAAAAACTACAAATCATATACCACAACTACTAATCCAGCCTTCTAATACTCAAATTTCCCACCATTACGCACAATAAGAAAAAAAATCCTGAGCAAGTAGAAATATAAATTAGCATTTGTAGTAATAATGATCGCAGTTTAGTAACGAAACACTTCCCCCTCAAGTGGTGCATGTAGATGGTTAAACATGTTAACAATAAGCTTTCCCTGAAAAATATGTTAACAATTTCTTGAATTACGAACTCTGTAGGCTCTATGTAATGATCACTTGATGAAGAAAATTGAGTATAACGAATTTGATGAAGAAGTAGAATATCCCAAATTGTTGTTTATATCTATGTATATACGTGACTCCAACTCATACTGTAGACCACAAAGAATAAGTAGACGTAACTCTGACAAAAATCCTCATTTCTCCTATAAAAAGAGACACTGCGCTACAATAAAGTAAACCTTTAAGTGATAGAAATGAAGCATTTGAGCATCATAAGAAAAACACACATTGCTAGAGATTCTTCAAGTCTTCGTCCTCACCATTTAAGCACCAACAAGTTATCTTTAAAGTGTCACACCCATTTTAAGATATGATCAAGAACACGCATCTGAAAAAAACTCAACTACAACATATTACGTGACAAATCAATCATCTTCATAATCAACATTTCAATAAATAACCAAAATCGAGCATAAAATAATTAGAACAAACTGAAATAATTTTAGTTCTGTTCGAGATCCAAACATCGTCTGTTGTCCAATATCGGCTAACAGTGGCATTACTATCGAGCAATACTAATACATAACTGGCAGTATTAACCTTTCGTTGCCAGCATTACTAATCATATAGGAAGCAGTATAAACACACAAATATCATAAACCAATAGTAGAAACTTTCGAATTACTATTGTTCTTCAAACATGGCAACAGTGACTTTACTCTTGGCAATTGTGGAGCAGCACTAGATCCTTGGCAGTATTAAACATACGAAGAGTACTAAGCTATTAATAACTTATCAATATTAGCATTCTTTAGTATTTATGGGAACCGATATAAATCCTAAGATTAGGACTTGCTTATCTAACAGCTCCCAAAATATATCAATCACGTATTAGCTACCAATAATATATAAGAGTTATTATGTGAGTCAATCACAATCCTAAAAAATTGCAGCCAACCTGTATTGCAAAAAAACCACGATCCATATTTCATATATGTTGCTTTCCAAATCTTCTCAACACAAAACGCATTCTCTTCCAGAAAAACGACATTAAAACAAACTGCAATAACCTTAATACCTAAGCTTAAAAACCTTGTTGTGTCATTAAAACACGTACCCATCTGCTGCTTCTTTTCAATGAACGACAAACCAGAAACTTTAGACCCTTTTTTTAAGTATCCAGACAACACTTTTTAGTGTCACAAAACTGTCGCTGATCCGTCGCTAATGTGTATTCTCCTTCATCCCATAGCATTTAGCGACAGTTTTTCTGTCACTAAATTGTTTACTTCTTGTCATATTATGTATTCTCCTTCCTCCCATTCTTTTTGTGACACTTTTTAGTGTCACTAATCTGTCACTAATGTGCATTCTTTGGCAGTAGAAATAAGTAAGGAGTAGCATTAAGTTTATATTGGCAGTATAAATGTAAAGCATTGTTTAGATATTAGAAAAAGACTCGGTCACCCTATGTATTTTACTGTTCATTATAGCTCGTAGTTTAATAGGTAAACGTATGACTTTCGGTATTGAACCGGGTACTAATACCCGGTGTATTGTAAGAACTATAAATACCTCTTCCAACTTTGGAAGAGGTAAGTATCTAGTCATTTTACACACACTCTTAAGTGTGTTTTCCTTTTCTCTCTCAACTATTCTCTCTCTCTCTAACTTTCTCTCTCTATATCTCTTTAGATCTATACATGTTTGTGTGAATTCAGGAACCTACATTCTTCCTAAAACCTAGACACGTAGAATTTTGTCACAATTAAACGCATCCGCATAAAACATTCTATTTGCTGATTATAATCTATCTTAGGAGATTAATAATGGTGATCTTATTAAACCTAGCTCATGGAGACTTTATCCACTTACTGATTAACGGCTCTTTATATACTAGTAGACCATTGTCCGAGTCTTTACCAAAGGAAGAAGAATGCTATACTAGGTCACCTTCTAGAATAACTTATTCTCTTAAGCGATTAGTAAAGATAGGTTAATATTTGTGATCCTATTATTCTAAATATATAAATTATGGATATGGAGAGCCATCCCGGCATCTAGCTAGCTAAATATTTTGCATTCCTAGATCTAATTGAATGATGGGTCGCATACTTAAGCACATAAACAAGTATGAATTGATAAACATAATCAACAACCAACGATAAATTAAGTAAGCGATATAAATAAACCAAACATTTAAATCTTCATAAACATGACTAATACCTAAGGGTATTAGCCCTTAACCATTATAGTTAATACAAGAATAATCAATCTACCAAGGTAAACTAACCGAGTTAAACGAATGATACAAAAATCAAACAATTATAAGAGTATAGGTGATTACAAGGTGTTTCCTATGAAATTAGTAGCTTTGCTTGACCTCTTCTGCTCTTCTTGTCTTCTAAAAATCAACTTTTGTTGTTATTGTATCAAAAATATTATCAAGCGCACCTAAAACTCGTTTTTAGGTTTTCTATTTATAGTGTTTGGAATTTCATCGATACGCCGTATTGGTTGAAGTAAATACGGCGTATTGGGGGTTTCTTGGAGTAGAGATCACGTTCAATATCTTCTTGAATATTTAATTACTATATCTTGGATATGGCGTATTAGAGATCCTGGATACCGCATATAGGTCTTTGTTCTTCGGGTTTCTTGTGAAGTGAAGGCACAGATACGCCGTATCTTTCTTAATGGATACGACATATAGAATGTCAGAACAATATTCTTCAGATTTCTTCGTTTAAGCTCTAGAATGCGTGCCTTTTAGCTAATCTTCATAAAGTACTCCATAATTACTGCAAATCTCAAATATAAATGACTAAGTACCAATTCATGCAATAATTATATAAATTAGGTAAGAAACACATGATAAATGATGCTATAAAAGTGACGTTATTTGATGTCATCAAATATCACCCCACTTAAATCCTACTTATCCTCAAGTAGTCTTTAGAAATTTATGAAAATGTATCCCAAAGGATTTTTTTGTTAAGCATTTGTTCGTTCAATTACTAGTACACAACCAAATACCTCACGAAATAGGAAGATGAAAATACTTAAATCACTCAACTAATCTATGTGGTAACATGTAACTAATTCGCTCAATTGCTCGGTCGTGACGAGTATTCTATCATAGGCTTCTTAAGGATACACATCTCCACCACTAAAGCTAAGGAGTAACAAATTTTTAAGGGTAAATTGGGTTTAAAAGGCTTAAAGGGTTTGATCACTCTTTCCAATCTCTACCGATACCAATATTCTAGAAAAGATGACAAAATCATACATACACACCCATAACGATGGGATAGACACATATGACTGCATTCGAACCTTAACTCGAATAAGCTAAAAATAGGACTAGTAGTCATTACCAAAATTCATAAACTAGCAAGGGCGACAAACCACATATACACATCCATAACGATGGAATAGACATACATGATTGCATTCAGTTCCCTCACTTGAGTAAAACCAAGGATTAGGATGAAAAGTGATATAGGGTATGGATCTTCTAATCCTTTCACTAGAAAGTAATAAACCAACAAGGCGGACAAAATCACACATACATGGCCGTAACGACAGAATAGACACATGTGATTGCTCGCATCCTCATTCGAATAAGACCTAAGGGTTAGACATTAGGAAAGGGAAATAATTGTTGTTAAATAACAAACCAAATAAGGTACAAGTTGCTAGATACTTTCCCGACTGTTCCCATGATAACGACACATAAATATCTACACAAACGTCTTTATCATAGATAGACAAAAACAACCTTAGTTGGCGTTCCCGTAACTGTTAACTTCCCAATCATCCATACTATACATACTTTTACCAAAAGAAGTGGCGATATCTACCACTTTATATAAAACTTTATATCGTTGATTTATAACACGTATCAACGAATAATCGATCCTTTAAATAATACCATCAGTTTAAGCTTTAATGAACCTACTATCTTTATAATTTCCTCCTCTTTTTTTGCAGCAATTTTCTAATTTTTTGATTTTTTTTGCATAAATGATACACTACTAATCTCGGTGTAGTTTCACCATCTTCACGATCATAATAACTGATGTCGTTCGTAAGAACGTATCAAGTAATATATATATAAGTATTTCCCGTTTGATATAAAAACTACTTTAGGAAAAGTAATAATCAATATACCGGGTGTCATATTCTCGAAGAGAGATGAATTTGAAATTCACGAAAGTATTTTGTTTGATGCTTCATTGTCAAATATTTTGGTTTTTGATTTTAAACTAAATATAAAATAATAATAAACTAGATTATACTAAATAACAAATAAGCAAAATAATTGAACGAAGAGATATATATAAAAGGATATGCTTGCTAAGTGAAGTATTTAGATCCTTAAGTGTGAATTTATAGTTCTTATTATTGAATCAATAACCGTCAAAATAATTATCTTCTCATAACGTTGGTTTTTATTGAAAACAATTTTTATCAAGATATTAATTAATAAATCAATGCCTAATTATTCTTACAGCTTTTTGCTCGTTCGAATAACCAAAACACTAATCTAAGTAATCCGGAAATCACTAATTAATATTCCCTTTTTAATTATCACACTTAATTCACTAAACACTTAATCACTTATCGAGCATATAAGAAAACTACTCACTAAGCATACTAGCAAACAAATAAGCAACAATAGACATAATAAGCTAAATTAAATTACATTAATTAATATTGAAAAGAGAAAGAAGTTAGAACCGAATTGATAAACTGCAAACAAAATTAACCACCTGATTACATAAACTAAGTAAAACACCTAGTTTATTTTGCTATTAGCTTTCATTTTACTAAATAGTAAATAAAATTGTAAAGTTTATAAACTACAAACTTAATAAAAACTAAATAAAGCTCTAAACTCTAAAATCAAACTAGCTTATGAACCCTTAAGCTCCTCGCCTCATGTGTAAAAGGATTTATCAACACAAGACAAGCAAAATAAGCTACTTTTAAACAACTATAGATCTTATTTCGTCCGAAACTAAGGTGTTCAACTTATAAAAGCAAACGAGAGACGGGTATGATTAAGGAAAAGATCTAGAAAATAAGCTACTATATTAGAAAACACTATCAAAGTTTTTAAAACTAAAGTAATTAAAACATTTTCAAAAAAAATCTAAACAGAACTAAGTTGTAACAAAAAGAACTTAAGTGAATAAGCCGAGACAAAGAGGTCTCTTATAAAAACTATCTTTGTTTTAAACCTCTTATCAAACCAATAACCTAGAAATACGCCACACGAAGAAGCTATAAAGGATAGCTTATTTCGAAAATTAAAAGGGAAAAAGAAAAGAAAAAAAATAAGCTAAAAGCTCTTGGCGATTTAAGCTTGTTAGATATTAGAAAAAGACTCGGTCACCCTGTGTATTTAACTGTTTGTTAATAGCTCGTAGTTAATAGTTTAACGTATGACTTTTGGTAATTAACCGGGTACTAATACCCGATTTATTGTAAGTACTATATATTCCTCTTCTAACTTTAGAAGAGGGAGTTAGTTCATTTTATACATTTTCATTTAACACATAGTTTCTCTCTCAAGAAAAACTCTCTTATGTGTTTCTCTCTCTAGAAACTAACCAAATCCAAGAACCAAACCCGTGTTATGATCTATGATATACCACAATTGGTATCAGAGCACATGGGATAATTAGATCATGTGTATGTGCGATTTCATGCTTGATCTAGATCAAAAGGTATACTTTTGAAGGCTATAGGTCATTTTTCTTAATTCTTTAGATTTTGATGTTGGTTATGTTAAAGTTTGGGTGTTACTAGTGGCTATAGCCTTATAGTATTGAGTTGTGCAAAAGAAATCCAGTGGAATCATCCAAAAGGGTGATTTATTGGTGTTTTTAAGTGATAAAGTTCGTTGTTCTTCGTGGAGAGTTGGCTGATATCGTGGCGAGTTGATTAAAATGGAATATTTCATTCAGTAGGTTACCAACTCTCTGACACACGGCGGGTTGCTTAGGTGGCAAGTTTCTCAAGAGGCGAGTTGCTTTATACTAAGCAGTGAGTTGCTTAGGGGCGGTTTGCTTAGGCAGCGGTTTGAACAGGTTGACAGCGGTTTGAATATTTTAATAGCAAATATCTAAAGGAAACTCTGGCGGTTTGAAAACTCAACGGCAGTTTGATTAAAATACAGATGGCGGTTTGTATTATTTCTTTGCGGCGGGTTGCTTGGTAGCGAGTTGTGTTCGCGAGTACCTTAATTACACCAGCGTAGTTGCCTTAATTCTTTGCAGCGGTTTGATAGCCTCTGGCGGCGAGTTGAGCTACTGTCTTAGACATTTGGAATATTTCAAACTTAGGACTTATATCATTAAAACAAGGAAACAAATACGTTAACCACACCACTTTTAACATACAATCACAATCATTGATCGATTCAAAACATATCATAATTCTTAATAAAACAAGAAGTCTAATATTCGGAAGATATCCATGTTCCGGTTCGGAATACACGCCCACCAAGCTTGATAGAAACAGACTTTGAAATCTTGGCAACAACGAATACGACAGTCACAGCCTGGGAAGGATTAATGGAGAGAATATAATGAAATCCATTAATGAAGGTCCATTTCATATGGGAACGGTCTCAGATGTTACTGCTGCAGGAACTGAGGGTGCAGTTCAACAAGGTCCAGTACGTGCGAGAGTCCTTAGTGACCTCTCACTGAAGAAACACGGAAAGGAAAAAGCTGACATCGTGCAACAATTAAACCAACTTTCACAGTAGAAGCCAAAAGACATCTACTCACTCATTAACCACTATACTGACGCCAAAGATATTTGGGAAAATGTGAAGATGATTCTGGAAGGTTTTGAGTTGACAAAGGATGACAGGGAATCTCAATTGTATGATGAATTTGAACATTTCCGTCAAATCAAAGGAGAAACCATTTAAGGATACTAAGTTAGGTTTACGAAGCTCATAATGACATGAGAAACATCAAGCTGACCATGCCCGATTATGCAGCTTAACTCAAGTTTGTGAACAACATGTAACCTAGTGGAGGTATTCATAACTAAAGTCAAACTTAACAAGGTTTAAGAGTCTAATTTTGATTCACTTTATGCCTATTTAGCAACATGAGGTACAAGCTAAGAGAACAAACAATAGGAAATGTTCCTTCGACAACTAATGATCCTTTGGCACTAGTGTCGAATGCCTCAGTTCAGCAGTATCCAACACAATCATCCAAGTCTCCTCAATCCTTAAATGAACCATCTCCTGCTAACAACTTTCAACTGGACTCAGGAAGTTCTTCAATAGAAAACTTGATTGAAAGTTTATCCAATTATCTCACTTGCCCACCTTATCTCAATCGTAAAAATCACATCTTCCTCAACAAACAATCAAACTAGAACGTTGTCTCATGCAAGGAACAAAGCTACAGTTTCAAGACGGGAGAGTTATGGTATAAAGATGTCCGTGGTAGAATTCAATGCGAATAATCAAGTAAAAAGAAGACCATTATCATAGAAACATTGCAAAGAGGAACTGTTTAGCTGGGAATGTAGGAGTCAGAACCGAGGAGCATTATTTAATCCTGTCAGCAAACCCATTAAGTGCTACAACAATAACGGAAACTAGGCACATAGCAATGAGAATGGTTATACCAGGCCAAAGCGACTTCAAGATTCAGACTAACTTCAGGACAAGATGCTTCCTAAAGCAAGCCCAGGAGAATTGTACTGGATGAAGAGCAGTTGTTGTTTCTTGCAGGAGAACAGGTCACCAATTTTGATGACGATGTGGATGATTTGGCACTCAATGTGGACCATGTCTTTGAAGCTGATCAATGCGATGCATTCGACTCTGATGTTGATGAGGCTCCCACTACACAGACCATGTTCATGGTAAATCTTTCATCTGAAGATCCAATCTACGATGAAGCCGGGCCATCATATGACTCGAATACTCCGTTTGAGGTACAAGATCATGATACCTTTGTAGATCATATGGATGAGTATCATGAAGTACACGAGATGCAAAGCGATGTACAACACAACTACGTTGTTGACTCTGATGCTGACTATACGAGTGATAGTAATATTATTCCGTATGATCAGTATGTGGAAGACAACGAAGAACATGTTGTACAAAGTAATGTATCTTCTGTTCGAAATGATGCATTGATGTCGATTATAGATGATATGCATGAACAGGGTGTCCAAAGTATGTCAGCAAATAAGCAGGTTAAAGTAGTTAATGACACATTGACTTCTGAACTTGCGAGATATAAGGAACTGGTCGGGGTGTATGAACAACGGGCTAAGTTTGAATTAACTGATAGAGAACGAAAGATTGATGAACAAATGAGAATAATTATCTCTGACCGAAATAGAAAAGAAACTTCTTTAAAATCATAACTTCATTCAGCATACATACTACTTAGTTCTACCGTTGGCCATTATAAGTCAAAGACAGAAGAAGTAACCATTTTGAAAAAGGATTTTAAACAAAAAGAAGACAAATTCCTTGAAGAGTTTTTAGACATAAAAAGGCTAAAAGAAAAGGTTGAAGATAGATTATACAAACAAGATCAGTCTGTTCAAACGGTTCACATGTTATGTAAACCAAAATCATTTTATGATGAAAAGAACAAGGTAGCAATAGGCTATAAAAATTCCTTATATCTCACTCGTGCAAGGCAAGATCGGTCTGCTCTCTATAATGGTCATGTACTTGTCACGACCAATCATACACCTACTGTTGTACATGACTTAGAGGATACACGTAAGATAGCTGAGATAACTAGGAAAAGAATGTTGTTGAAAATGCAAAGCCCTCTATGTGTGGAAAATAAAGTTAGGATTGCCCCCCCAGATTACTCGAAGGAGAACCTTCTTGCAACCTTTGCTCCACAAAGAAATCTGACCCCAGAACAGATATTTTGGTCCATAGATGAAAATGACAGGAAAAAGGCTGAGACCTCAGTTCCAAAACCAATTTCAGCATTGACAGCATATCCACCAGATACTCCTGTCAAGCTTGTCCCCAGAGTTCTTCCAACTAAAAGTCAAGTGAAGATTAATCTTTATGTACTCATACAACTTTTTACGGAATTTGACAAAACTTACAAAAAGAGAATCACCCCAACAGGTGTTACAGAAGGGGAAAGAGGTTTTGAGCAAACAAAAAGATGTTACCTCACCGAAGTTATTCCATTTTTCAAAACTCTTAAAGAACACTTTGTAGGAGTTCAAACAGCCCTCTTTAAAGAAGTTAAAGTAATGGAAGAAATTTTTAATCAAATGAATAACGAAGTGGACAAGATGGCGTACATATCAAAGCATAAAAAGGCATAAAACATAACTGATAACGTAAACAAAGGTTGGAAATCCGGAAACAAACATCGGCTCTCCATATGAAGGATAACATGCATAAAACGTAAAAGAAGTCTATAGGACGAAACATGTGTCCAAACATAAGTCTGCAAGAGCATAGATAAGAGTGGAAGCTAAAGGTCTCTTCCTAAGCACAATCTCTCATGCCAACTCCCTCTAGTTACCTGCCGTAAGAAACATGAAAAGAATACGGCTGAGCATAACGCTCAGTGAACGGATATAATGATAATGAAATAATAAACATAAATCCTGAAATAAGGAATATAAAGCAGCGGAAAGATTCATGATGTCATGAGGAACTGAGAACAATGTCATGAAGAATAGCATGAACATTAAAACATGGTTGTTAGATGTAAACGTATAATGGGAATGTCCATAGTAGTAAACATAAGCAATAAGGGTTTGCCCACGAGCTCATCTAATCATAAACATAATAATAACATGCAACATGCATGAAAGTAGAGGGGATGCCTCAAACATGTACTAGAGGGTGACCTCTTAAAATGAAATGGGTTGAGGGATCAACTCCAATGTGATGGAGTAGACACACACCAACAATCACCAAGAAACTTATAAACATGTAAACTAGGGAAGCACCCCAAAACGCCCCAATAATAATGGCCAGACATTAAAATAATTAACGTTAAAAGGGCCGCCAGCGTAAAATCACTCTCAACGCGAAAGAGTCATGACATAGGTGCCTCAAATGTCATGGTCATGGTACCTCCATGACTAGGTGTTAAGTCACATAAATCATGTCATCGCATATATATATAGCTCGGGCATGGACATGAAATTAACATGGAGATAAATCATGGCAAAACATAGAAATGGGAAAGCATAGCAGTTCTTGGGGAAATGAATCATGAGTAGAAAGAATGTCCTTACTGAAAGGACGTCGAATCATCCTACCAGACAAGGAAGCAATGAAAGAAGAAACAGAAAGATATCACTTAGCCACTCCGTCATTCACACGGTGCTACATTATAAGGAGCTTTGTATTAGTTTACATTTGCATGATTTAAGGTTTCTTTCTATATTTAAGTAACTTTCTAATATTTGGTAACTTATCCTTGATTGGTATACATGTATGTTTTTTTGGATTGGTTGTATTCATGATTTGTATCGTTGTTTATACTTGGGTATTCCTAAAAGTAGTACTTTCTTATTTAGTAAGTTTCCAAAAATACAGGTTTCTATAAAAAAGTAACTTTCCCTAAAAATAATAGCAGGTTTCCAATATTAAGCATTTAATATCGTACTTATAATATATCATAATTTATGTTAAATGCTGTACTTAAATTATGCCTTAGAGTAATTTAGTTGAGTTAATTAAAAATTAGGGACATTAATATTATTTAGTATACTTAATGTAACAATTGGTAATTAACTTATAAGACTAAATTCAACTTCAATGATAATATTGAATATTAATAGTAATTAATTAACATTAAAAGATATAATGGTCATATTCTATAACCTTTAAGGGTAATACCTGTAATTAATACAAATTAAAGGGTCTAAAGTGTCATTTCATAAATTAGGGGTCAATATTGTCATTACTTGAAAGTTTAAGGTTTAAAAATGGAATTTATTAAAGTTAGGGTTGAAAAGACACTTAAAGTAATTATATAAAATTCTCGACGGTCAACAGTTATTATTAAAAATAAACCCGTTCAGATCTCCCACACATATGTTGCCGAAAATCATTTTAAGCCATAAGCCCATATATAAGCCGAAAATATTTAAGCCATAAGCCCATATATAAGCCGAAAATCATTTAATCAAATAAATCTTGATTCATGGCATGGTATAATTATTTAAACATCACCACTTAACATATTTCTTGTATTATTTCATGAATAATCATATCATTTCATGTGATAATCTATTAAGGTTTCTTGGCTCAATTCATGTGTATAAAACAATCACAAGAAAAGAAAATAAAGGTTTTTACAACGTACCAATTACGGGGATTAATCGAGGATTGAATATAGATGAAAACACTAAGATCTCCACGAACCAAAAATGAAATCTTGCTCCTTCTTCCTCCTTGTGGTGTGCCGCCGTTGTAAATGGTAGGGTTTTCTTTTATTAATTTCTTGTAACAATTTAAATGATATAAAACCTAGTTTCTTGTAGTTATAATTAGGACCTTGGTGCTTGGGCTTTAAAAATTAAACATGGCCTTTTCTTTCCTTGTGAAAAGCCAAAATTTTCATAAGTTCGCAAAATAAAAGTATAGTTTTTATTTTTTTTTTATGTCATATTTCGCGTGTTCGTGTATTCATGATTCGTAAATTTTATTTTCGTACGTTACTTGTCATGATAATTAATTCATAAGTTTTCTTGTCGATTTCATTGCTTATTAGAATTTTTTTTTTATTTATTTATTATTTCATGGTATTTTCATGTGGGTTTTACAACTCTTCCCCTCTTAAAAGAATAATTCGTCCTCGAATTAGAAACATGATACGACTGAAAAGAACATACCAGATCATGGAAGAAAATGAGGATAGGAAGTCCGTATAGATCCTCCCCTCGTTTCCCAAGTGGCTTCACGCTCAGGAATGATTCCTCCCAAAGGATTTTAACGAAAGGGAATAGGTCTTGTTCCTCATAGACCTGACTTTGCCGGTCTAGAATAGAACTCAGGCTCTTCCGTGTAAGATAAATCTGCTCGGATCTGATCCAAATGGATAAGAGATAACTTGGAGTTGATGAACTCACTTGAAACCTCTGAGTAACGATACATGAAATACGTTGGTGAACATGAGAGAGTTGGGAGGGTAACGCCAAACGATAAGAAAACTCAACCACACGCGTTCAAGAATTTCAAAGGTCCCTATAAAACGAGACTAAGCTGCCTTAATACCCAAAACCCTGACTCCAACGTGTAGGTGATACTTTCAAAAATACATGTTCACACCCGGCCTGAAATTCTAACCAGATCTGCGATGCTTTTATCGGCATAACCTTCTACGTGTCTGGGCCTTCTTTAAGCTTTCCTGGCGACAGCGACCTTCTCATCGGTCACCTCAATCATCTCTGGGCCCTCAAGCACACCGCTCAACCGATCCTGATCCCAACAGATAGACAACGCAATTTTTCCTACGCGTATAAACATCTCAAAGGGAGCGCACATTGATACTTGCATGCCAACATGTTATTTATTACGCAACTCAACATAAACATATGTAGTCGACCCAATTTCCTGTCCATCTCTAAAGCACATGATCGAGACATGTCCTCCAGTGTCTAATCGTACGTTCTGACTGCCCGTATCTGTCTCTGGATGAAAAGCCGAACTGAACATGAGCCTGGTTCCCAATGCGTTCTTTAACCTTTCCAGAAACGAACGTGGAAACGGGATCTCTATCGGATAACGACGCTGATGGTTACCGTGTAGGTACGAACGATTTCTTGCTGGGAACATCTCTCCAATCTACTGATGGAAAAATCCTTACGAATAGGAAGGAAATGCGCTGGCTTGGTCAAACGATCCACTACAGACCAAAACCCAGATAGCTGTCTAGTGCTTCCAATTGATGTCCGTGGTAAAACCTGTAACGAAATCCATAGATATTTCGTACTAAACATTTCAAACATGAATCTCTAATGGTTGTAGAAACCCGCTTAGCACGCTGATGTTCGAATTTAACTGCTGACAGACGTAACACTTTGTTGACAATGTTGCTACATCTCGTTTCATAACCACTACCACCAGAAGTGTTGCCTTTGAGATCATATACATCTTCGTCGAACCAGGATGAAATAAAAAAGAGAACATGAGCACGGTCATCAAAACCTCTCGAAGTGCAGGATCTTCTGGTACACATAACTTAGTGCCCTGCCACAGAATGCCATCACTATCAACATGAAACTCGGTCTGCTTGTCTAAATTCTGAATGATTGCCCAGATTTCACCATCGTCCTTTTGAGCTGCCTTAATTAGCAATTAAGTTAGGGCTCAATCTTCAGATAACCAGAAACCCTTCTGTCCCATGAACACATAACTCTATGTCCAAACGTTCCAGATCACGAATAATCTCTTCTTCTATTTTGATGCCAGCTATCATACCTGATTTCCCTAACTTTAACGCTTCAGCCACCAAACATTTGCTTTCTCCCCAGATGAATTGAATTTGGTGCCATAATCCTTTAGTAACTCTAACCAACGTCTCTGTCTCATATTTAATTCTCGCTGAGTGAAAATGTACTTGAGACTTTTATGATCGATAAAATGTCCACATGATTCGCCATAAAGGAAGTGTCCTCCAGATTTTAAGAGCGAAGACAACAGCTGCTAATTTAGTCATGGTAGGAATAGTTTCACCTCATAAGGTTTTAGCTTTCCGTGATGCATAGGGCAAGCACTTTTCCCCATGCTGCATGAGTACACAACCATACCTTTGCTTTGAAGCATCACTATTAATCTGAAATCCACGCTGACCGGAGGAGATAAGATAAGGTGCGGAATACTAAAAACGCTGCTTAAGCTCTCAAAGCTCTTCTCTCGCTCAGTCGTATCAAACAAACTTCTCACCTTTCTCATGAGCTTGTCAAAGGGTAAGGCCAGTCGTGAGAAACCCATCTACAATCAGCGATTTATCGTATATTAAATTAAATATTGTTGGCGAAAAGATTAAGTTAGATGTTGGATTTTGTTAGATATTAGAAAAAGACTCGGTCACCCCGTGTATTTTACTGTTTATTATAGCTCGTAGTTTAATAGTTAATAGTACGTTTTTCGGTTTTAAGTCGGGTACGAATACCTGGTATATTGTAAGTACTATATATAGCCTCTTCCAACTTTGGAAGAGGTAAGCTAGTTATTATTTCATTTACAAAGAAACACATTTTCTCTCTCTAGTGTTTCTCTCTCTAGAAACTAGCCAAATCCAAGAATCGACCCCGTGTTATGATATAGGATATACCGCACAACCATAAGCAATCCATACAAAACTTTTATACAATCCATACAACCCTTTACACATCAATCCTAAGGCATGCTAAAGTGTTTACAAGCCTTGGATCATCATTTACAAGTATTAAGGAAGAAAAGGGAGGATTAGGGTTTCAAACCTAATCTAGGGTTTATTTACCTTGTGGTACTGTGTTGTGCAAAAGAAATCAAGCAAAATCGTTCAAAAGGGTGATTTATAGGTGAATTTTGTGTGATAAAAGTCGTGTTCTTCGTGGAAGAGTTGCCAGAATTTCTTCACGCCAGGGCGGTTTGCTGAAAATCATTATTTTTTAAGTAGGTTTACCAAACCTCTGACACATGGCGGGTTGCTTAAGGTGGCGAGTTGCTCAAGAGGCGACGTGTTACTACGCAGTGAGTTGGTTACAGCGGTTTGAACAGGCGGCGATTGCTCAGAGCGTGATTGCCTTTATATTAGCACGCGGTTTGCTTACCAGCGGTTTTGAAACAGGTTATCAGACGGGTGAATATTTTAAATAGCAAATATCCTTAAGGAAACTCTGGCGGGTTGATTAAAATATTCTTTGCGGCCGGGTTGCTTGCAAGACGAGTTGTGTCTCGGCGAGTTGCCTTAATAATTCACCAGCGAGTTTGCTTATTTTTGTAGCGGTTTGGTAGCCTTGGGGCGAGTTGAGCTTACTATCTTAGAATTTGAATACTTCAAACTATACGAATACTGTTAACCTCACCAACTTTTAACGTATACACTCACTAATCATTGATTCGATCAAATCATATCATATCATTAATAATTACAGATGTCTAGTATGCAAGAAGACATCCAGGTGTGGAGGTTTTGATACAGCCACCAATGCTTGATGGAACAGATTTTGAATACTTGGCAACAACGTTTAAGGGTATGTACTGTTAGGATGGATAATGGAGAGAATATTTATGAAGTCCATAAAGAAGGACCATTTATTCATATGGGAACCGGCTCTGCGGTTATTGCTGGTCTGGAGGAATGAGGTGCTCTTCATCAAGGTCCTGGTACGTGCTAGAGTCTTAACGACCTTTAGCTGATGAATAGGAAAAGGTTATAAAACTGACATTCGTGCAACCAATATCTACTTCAAGGTATACCAAAGGAATTTCTACTCACTCATCTAAACTCTATAATGTTAGCCAAGGACATTTGGGGAAAACGTGAAGAGGATTCTGGATAGGTTCTGATGTTAAAAAAGGGATGTCAGGGAATCTCAGTTATACGTGATTTGAACACTTCTGTCAAAACAAAGGAGAAACCATTCAAGGATACTATGTTAGGTTTATGAGCTCATTAAATGACATGTAGAAACATCAAGATGACCAATGCCAGGATGCAGTAACTCAAGTTTGTAACAACATGTTAACCTGAGTGGGTAGATTCATAATGAAAGTCAAATTAAAGGAGGGTTTGAAAGAGTCGAAACTTTGACAGCTATATGCTTATTGAAGCAACATGAGGTTGCATGCTATTGAGAACAAGAATTATGATGGAAATGTTCATTCAAACCCAAATTTGTAGCCTTTGGCACCTTATTTAGTGTCAGAGCCTCAGTTCAGAGTATCCAAACAATCCATCAAGTCTTCAACCTCAAAAGAACCATCTTCCTTCTGACAACTTTCAACTGGATCTCAGGAGTTCTTCAACAGAAAAAAATTGATTGAAAGTTTATCCAAACACCAATTGCCCTCCTAAATCTATCGTACAAATCTCATCTTCCTCAATACTATCAATCAACTTAGAGCTTCGTCTAATGCAAGGAACAAAAGCTATGGTTCAATGACAGGGATAGTTGGTGGTTCAGATGTAAGTGGAGATCAATGCGACTAATCAAGGAAGACCATTTTAAGAGAAACAATGCAGAGGAATGGTTGTAGGGGAAATGTAGGAGGTCTAACAGAGGAGGCATGATTATCTAGTCATGCGAAACCCATCAAGTGCTACAACTATAACGGGATAGAGGCAAATAGCACGTGAATGGTCCAAGGCCAAAGCGACTTCAAGATTAGGACTAACTTCAAGGACTAAGATGCTTACTAATGCATGCCCAGGAGAGTGGAGCTAGTTTGGGATGAAGAACAGTCGTTTTTGTTTCTTGCAGGGAGAACAGGTTACCAACGTTGATGATGATGTGGTTATGATTCACCTGAGAATGATTTGCCACTATGAGGACTATGTCTTGAGCTGATGAATGTGATGCATTAGACTCTGATGTTGACGAGGGTCCACATTAACAGGACCATGTTCATGGGCAAATCTCACTTCTGAAGATCCAATCTACGATGAAGCCGGGACTTCATATGAATCAAATAATCCTTTGAGGGTACTAAGATCATGATACCTTTGTAGATCATATGGTTGAGTATCATGAAGTACACGAGATGGTAAAAGATGTACAACACAACTAAGTTGTTGACTATGATGCTGACTATAGAGTGATGTATTTTATTCTGTATGATCAGTATGTGGAAGACAACGAAGAAACATGTTGTACAATGTAATAGTTCTTCTGTACGTATTGTATGCACTAATGATCTATTCTCGTTGAAATGCTATGACTGGGTCTGTACAAAGTAGATTAGAAATAAGCCAGACATGGTATGTGAATGACTAAGGTGAACTCTGAACTGCGAGATATAAGATACTGGTGGGGGAATAATGGAAAAAATGGGCAAAGTTTGAAATTAATGATAGAGAACGAAAAATTGATGATACAAAATGACAATAATCATCTCGGACCTAAACATAAGGGCAACTTCTTTAAAAATTCATAAATTTCATCAGCACAAAATACTACTTAGGTTCTCGTTGACCATTATAAGGTAATGACAGAAAGAAGTAACATTTTTGAAAAAGGATTTTAAACAAAAAAGAAGGGACAAATTCCTTGAAGAGTTTTTGGACATAAAGAAATTAAAAAGATGTAAGATTGAAGATAGTTATACAAAAGGATCAGTCTGTTCCAACTGTTCACATGTTGTGTAAACCTAAATCCATTTTATGATGCAAAAACACAATGGTAAGCAATACTAGGCTACAACATAACCCTTATGTCTCGTCATGCAAAGCAAGGCTCAGTCTGTTTTTGTATAGTGGTCAGCACTTGTCTCTACCAATCATGCACCCACTGTTAAAGGACTCAGAGGATACGCGTGAGATAGCTGAGATAACTAGGAAAAGAATGCTGTTGAAAATGCAAAGCCCTTTATGTATGGAAAATAAAGCCCGTTGACCATTATAAGTCAAAGACAGAAGAAGTAACATTTTTGAAAAAGGATTTTAAACAAAAAGAAGACAAATTCCTTGAAGAGTTTTTGGACATAAAGAAATTAAAAGATAAGATTGAAGATAGATTATACAAACAGGATCAGTCTGTTCAAACAGTTCACATGTTGTGTTAAACCAAATCATTTTATGATGGAAAAACACAAGGTTAGAAATAAGGCTACAAAAATCCCTTATGTCTCGCTCGTGCAAAAGCACAGCTCACGTCTGTTCTTCTTTAGTGGGATCAGACAATTGTACACTACCATCATGCACCACTGTCTCAACATGACTCAGAGGATACGCGTGAGATAGCTGAGATAACTAGGAAAAGAATGCTGTTGAAAATGCAAAGCCCTTTATGTGTGGAAAATAAAGTTAGGACCACTGTCATACATGATTCAGAGGATACACGTGAGTTAGCTGAGATAACTAGGAAAAGAATGCTGTTAAAAATGCAAAGCCCTCTATGTGTGGAAAATAAAATTAGGATTTCTCCCCACGATTACGCAAAAGAGAACCTTCTTGCAACCTTTGCTCCCCAAAGAAATCTGACCCCAGAACAGATATTTTGGTCCATAGATGACAACAGAAAAAAGGCTGAGACCCTAGCTCGAAAACCAATTTCAACATTGACAGTGTATCCACCCAATACTCCTGTCAAGCTTGTCCCCAGAATTCTTCCAACTAAAAGTCAAGTGAAGATTAATCTTTATGTACTCACACAACTTTTTACTGAATTTGACAAAACTTGCAAAACTAGAATCACCCCATCAGGCCTGACAGAGGGGGAAAGAGGTTTTGAGCAAACGAAAAGATGTTACCTCACTGAAGTTATTCCATTTTTCAAAACTCTTAAAGAACACTTTGTTGGAGTTCAAACTGCCCTCTTTAAGGAAGTTAAAGTAATGGAAGAAATTTTTGATCAAATGAATGACGAAGTGGATCAGAATGCTGTGGACAAGCAATGTGCTGAAATTGAAAAGAAAAACCTTCTCATTGAAAATGAGAATCTGATTGTTAATTGTTTGTCGACTCAACTGCTGTATGATGTGGCAAAATCACGTTGTCTAGATCTTGAAGCTGATGTGTCTAAAGTTCATGATGAGTCAAAACTTATTTCAAAACTAGAAAGGGAATACCTAAATATGCAATTAAAGTATCAACATCTTCAAGAAAGTTTTGATAATAAAAATTCACAAGCATCACAGGAAGCTCCTGATTTTAGATCATTCTTTAAAATCAAGAACCTCGAACATCAGATTCAAGAAAAGGATAACGTGATTAGACAATTGAAAGATCGAGTAGCTAATGTGAATGACAGTAGTCGTGTGCCTTATAATGCTATAGATGTCACTGCTCTTGTAGAACAAAATGATTGCTATAGAGTAGAGCTAGAAAAGGTCAAACAACATTACAAGGAAATGTATGACTCAATTAAGATCACGCGTGCTCACACAAGTGAAAAGACATCTACCATGTTGAATGAGATTGAGAGTCTCAAAGCTCAATTGCGAAGCAAAGAGCCATGTGTCACTAGTGACTATGTCAAACCAAAAGTTCTTGCTCCTGGCATGTATGCCATTGACGTTAAACCCATCCCTCATCCCCTTAAGAACAATAGGAGTGCTCATTTAAACTATATCAGCCATCTTAAGGAGAGTGTAGAAACGGTTAGGGAGATTGTAGAGGAAGCTAGAGTAGTTAAACCACAGGATAGTTCACTTAACTATGCTTGTAAATACACTAAGTTATCTCAGGAATTGTTAGAATGTGTGATTGGCACTTGCCCAAAAAGTTTCAATGAAAGAGATAACAAGGCTCCCTCTACCCCTGTTACTAGGAAAATGCAAGTTACGTTTAGTGATAAACCAGGAACTTCTTCTAGCAACACACAGAAACACAAAGTGCACCAGAGAGTTCAACAGACTAATATCCCTGTGCTTCCCTCTACAGGAGTAAACGATTCCACTGAAGCAAGCGGATCAAAGCCTAGAAGCAATACAAAGAAAAATAGGATCCCGCCTGCTCAGACTGAGAATAAGAAGAAAGTAGAAGTCCACCCTAGGACAAATAAGTCAGTATGGACAAAAGTGAATCGGGTTGATTTTAGCATTAGCTCTAAGCGTGTTGTAATTAATTCGAATTCTGAATCTGTGTGCAAAACGTGTAACAAATGTTTAGACTCTGCAAATCATGAAATGTGTGTTGTTAATATTTTGAGCTCTGTGAATGCTACCCCCACTGTTAAAATTGTCTTGAATAACGGGAAGCAGATCTGGAAACCAAAAGGCAAACTGTCTGATAACAGTTTGAACAAGACCAAGCAGGTTTGGAAAGCAACGGGAAAACTCTTTGCTAATGTTGGTTATCAATGGAGATCCACAGGAAAGAAAGTCGCCTTAGGAAAACTTAATTGTGGTTATCAATGGAGACCCACAGGAAAGAAATTTGCCTTAGGCGAACTGTGCCCTTTAACTAAGCTTTCTGTGCAATGTTCTATCATAACAGCTAACCAACAGGACCCCAACACAAATTGGGGATCCGAAATTTCAAACCCTCCAAATTCGACTGTTTTCAAATGCAGGTGGTACAGATCATCCTTCGGTATCTGGACTCAAGCTGTTCAAAACTCGATTTAGAGGAAGAAATGAATGGCTCCTGTACGCATCAGTTCAGGACCCGAGCCTATAATGACGCTTGCTCTCAGCAGTTCAAGCCTCGTTCTTCATCTAATGATGTTTGGACAAAACAGTTCAAGCCTCGTTCTTCATCAAATGATGTCTGCTCAAATCAGTTCAAGCCTCGGTCTTCATTGTCAAAAGACGTTTAAACAAATCAGTTCAAACCTCGTTTCTCAAATGTCACAAAGGCGTCTGCTGGCATCTCTTCAGGCCCCGTTCCTTAAAGAGAAGAAAGGTGTACGCTTCAGTGCGCTTTATCTTCAACAGAAGAGAAATCTTCTTGTTCTTGATCATTCTCATCAACAAGTTTCAGTCGTTAAGTGGATCAACGTAGATCAGCTGGTATCCTAATTTACTAGATCAAAAATGGCAATCACATATGCAATTTTTGAAGGGGAGAATAGTGAATCTAATGTGATCAACACGGTTAAACTTGGTCTCTCAATGTGTATGAAACGATCGAATGTGAAAGAGATGTGAAAAAGAAGAGATGAACATATCCTTCATTGCTCGGAGTGGTTACAAATTAGAAAGGGAAACCTTCTCTTGGATCTACAGAAGTTGCAAAGCATTTCAGTTGATATTCGTCAGAACACAAACTATGTTAGGGCATTCACTACATCAGCAAATGTCCCTTCTATCTATATTCAGCTATTCTGGAATACTCTGACTCATGATGCAAAGACTGGGGTTTATAGCTTTCAAGTCGATGAGCACTGGCTTACTCTGAGTGCTGATCTTCTTCGGAAGGCCTTAAATGTCACTCCTGCAGACTCAGCTCACCCATTCGAGTCACCTCCAGCTGGTAAAACAGACATAACATTCACAAGGAGAAGAGTTCCTTCAAACTGGTTGATGAAGATGAAGTTCAACCGGCTCCTGAACCTCATATGGATGATTATGAGTACAATCTATAACAAGGTACTCAAATGAGCTTGGAAGTTTCTCAAGCATATGGTCAAGCACATGTTAACAGAGTGGCTATTCGTGAACCTGCTCCATAGACCACCAGAAAACTCCCAGTAGTTGAAGTTAAGGGGAAAGGCAGTGCTACAGATGTACAAGCTGCAAAGTCACTTCTGGAACTGCATAAGCCAAAGAAACAACGTACCATGGATTAATGCATATTCCAGAGGTGGATTATAGCATCTCAGGATGAAACTATTGGACCTTCTGTACATCCTGAGGATGCTACATCCACAAAGATGGTTCGTGAAACTCTATCTCATGCAGATGCTGAATCTGGTGGTAATTCAGAAAAGATAAACAGTGAGACTGATACTGAAATTCTAAATTTTGGTGACGAACAAGGTTAGGATGCGTCTAAAAACAGTGGCTCTGAAGGAATGAACCATTGAACTTGATGAATACCAGGTTGGTTCAAACTCTAAACAAAGTCATGTGGCTCTTGCTGGACCAAACCCTGAGCACATGCAAGATGTCTTCCTTGCTACTAATTACCCTAAGGGAGGAGCCAGTTCAGGACCCGAGCCTTTCATGATGACCCCTGGACAACTCAATTTAGGGCTCGCCCCATCACATGTGCCTGCAACTACAAACATTCCACCGACAGATAAAGATCTGGAGATTTTATTCCAACCGATGTTCGATGAATACTTTGAGCAATCTACAGATAGTGAACCAGTACCTACGGCTACTGTTGTTAACGCGCCAATTGTTTCTACGAATACATCTGTTTCTACAACGATTGCTCAAGATGCACCTTCTACAACTCATTCACTGTCATCCTTACAAGTGCATCCTCCAGTCTTTCCTCAAGGTGTTACAGCTGGACCAACTATCGAAGACACCTCAATTACTCAAGCTGACCTTCATCCCTCAGTTAACCCTGTTGCTGGAGAACCTGGTTTTGCACAGTCAACATCAGGGGATGTTAGTTTAGCTGAACCCAACCAAGTGAATCAACCACCGGATCATCTCAGAAAATAGACCAAGGATCACCCTCTTGATAATATCGTTGGTAATCCTTCTCATCCGGTATCCACCAGAAAACAGTTAGCTTCCGATGCTTTGTGGTGCTGTTACCATACCGTACTGTCAAAAGTCGAACCAAAGAACTTCAAAATGGCCGTGAATGTAGATAGCTAGTTTGAAGCTATGCAAGACGAAATTCACGAATTTGATCGACTTAAAGTATGGGAACTGGTACCACGCCCAGACTATGTAATGGTTATTGGTCTCAAGTGGATTTACAAAGTCATGCTTGATGAGTATGGTGATGTTCTGAAAGACAAAGCTCGGTTAGTAGCAAAGGGATATCGTCAAGAGGAGGGTATTGATTTTGAAGAATCGTTTGCACCCGTTGCACGGATAGAGGCCATCAGAATATTCATTGCCAATGCTGCAACCAAGAATATGATCATCTACCAGATGGATGTCAAAACTGCTTTTCTGAATGGTGATCTTCAAGAAGAAGTCTTTGTCAGTCAGCCTGAAGGATTTGAAGACCAGGATAATCCTACGCACGTTTATCGTCTGAAGAAGGCTCTTTATGGGCTAAAGCAGGCACCAAGGGCGTGGTATGACACACCATCAAAGTTCCTTTTGGCCAACAATTTCTTCAAGGGTGCCGTGGATCCAACGTTATTCACACGCAAATCAGGCAAACATATTCTACTTGTTCAAATATACGTAGATGACATCATTTTTGCCTCAACAGATCATAATGCGTGTAACATATTTTCCAAAGAGATGAGCTCCAAATTTCAGATGTCGATGATGGGACAAATGTCGTTTTTCTTAGGACTACAAGTTTCTCAAAGTCCCAGAGGCATCTTTATTAACCAAGCAAAATATGCTCTCGAAACCTTAAAGAAATATGGAATGGATCTCTCTGACCCTGTCGATACACCAATGGTGGATCGATTGAAACTGGACGAGGATCTCATGGGGATTCCAGTTGACCAAACTCGATTTAGAGGAATGGTTGGCTCCCTAATGTACCTTACAGCCAGTAGACCCGACCTTGTATTCGCTGTATGCATGTGTGCTAGATGTCAGGCTAAGCCTACCAAAAAGCACCTTGAAGCAATCAAACGTGTCTTTCGGTACCTAAAAGGAACCATTAACATAAGTCTTTGGTATCCGAAAGACAACGCCATGTTACTAACAACTTATGCAGATGCAGATCATGCGGGATGTCAAGATTCACGAAGAAGTACGTCGGGAAGTGCTCAGTTTCTTAGAGATAGATTGGTTAGTTGGTCATCAAAGAAGCAAAGAAGCACTGCAATATCTACAACAGAGGCTGAATACATTGCCATGTCTGGATGTTGTGCTCAAATCCTTTAGATGTGATCCCAGCTAAAAGACTACGGATTTGAATTCAATAAAATTCCTCTGTACTATGATAACAAAAGTGCCATTGCTCTTTGCTGTAACAATGTCCAACACTCTCGATTAAAGCACATCGACATATGTAGGTTCCCGAATTCACACAAACATGTATAGATCTAGAGAGATCTAGAGAGAGAAAGTTAGAGAGAGAATTGTTGAGATGGGGTTGTATTTCTCCAAAGCTATACCAAGAGAGCGTTTCGATTTTTTACCTCCCACGACTTAGGATGAAGAGTTAAACACCTGAAAAACCCTCAACGCTCTTCAGAAGGAGGAGGATGAGTAAAGGAAGTGTCCTCTTGTATCCTTTGTACAATAAGTACATAAAAATAGACTTGGTAAATATTTTAAGTCATTTGGAATTACAAAATGGTTTGCATTACTTCACAATTGCATCCCGGTTCTCAATTTAAGGAAAGATTATCGTCTGAATGACCAATGTTCCTAACACAGGGTAATTAATTTTACTCGAGCATGGATTACTTTAATATCCATGCTACTTGGGATTTTAATGTCGTTAAGTGGCATTTTTTCTTAATTTGGAAGAGAAGTCTTCCTGTTTGATAACCAAATAATTTTTCTTAATTGATTCTTCAAAATTATTTGTGTTAAACACGGTGGTAAAAGTATTGTTTGAAAATCAATCCGGACAATTTGACACCCAATCAATGACTACAGCTCTTTCAATAGAAAACGGGTCATCAATTGAGGGGGGGAAGAGTGCTGGTTCAATTTTAATGTTGGGTGTCCGATTGGAGTGTAAACCGGGGTCTCGGAGAGACAAAACGAAGCTAAGGAACCAAATCTTCAGAGCTCTCGCTGCATCAGCTGATGTTCCTTCTAGCGTTACAAAGACAACTGATACAACATCAACACTTCAACCACCACGACCTCAACTACAAACTAACGCAGTTCATCGAGATATATTGGTAGAAAGATAAAATCTGAAGGGAAATTCAGAAATATCTCGATTGCTTCATTAAGTGGAAGGCTCAGGGAGAGATATTGGCTACTATCTAATCAAGAGAAGTGAATGATTGTATCATTCCAGCATTAAGGTCAATATCATTGGTAATGAAACATACATCTCGTACATTAGATGTTATGTGTCAGTCTATGAATTTTTCATGAGTTTTTCATTAAACTTAAAAAACCAGGTTTTATCTGACACTAACACATACCCTCAACGATTGAGGGGGAGCATTAATATGTTCCAAACACGGCTTGTGAATAATAGGCACACTTTTCTCCTAATTTTATAACATATTTAAATCAAGTGATATCCAAAATGTCAAAGGGTTTGAAATTTTTGATAAGGGGAGAAAATGTGATTAAAATATGTAATGTGATCATATTACTCAAGTGTATACTCCACCAATATGTGCTAAACAGTTTCGAATACCGATGCACATGTTGACGGAGAGCTTTTCTGAAATGCAAAAACAATCGGGTACTAAACACTTTGATAGTTATATCATAAGTACCTGATTGAGTTTTTCAATAGTGATTTTATGGCAAGGTGAACTGTACCAAAAGACTGACCATGTATTTACTTTTATCAAAGTTATAAGGATGGTAAGGTTAGGTACTCGTTCCTACGATCCTGCCAGAACCGGAGGGATCTACCTAGGGACAATCCACTAGTTAGTACATGTAACATTTCGTATTTTCAGGTCATTTACAACGTCATATATTTTACTAATAATTTTTTTTTCGTATGCATTTACTTTTAATTATAATAGTTAAGTTAAATCGCGTAAGCTATAAATTATCAATTAATGTAAACGGACACCAAACGAATTATAATTTCCGTCAAGCAAGCAATATATTATTTTTACGAAAGTAATAATCAACTTTTTATATTTATTTTTATCGTTTACATAAATTGGTTACGTTTCGCAATTAAATACTATTAGAACATTCTCTAGGGAACACTAAATTTATCTACGCTTCAAATAATACTCATTTTTATTTTCAATGCCCAAAGTTATATAAAACTTACCCATGGATTTATTTTGTGTTGTCCCACATAATAAAACAACAAGACTATAATTTCAAGTAAAACTTTTAAATAAATCTACACTTTACATTTATGCTTAACAATTTATTAAAAAAAGTGCAAGTATTACTTTTTCATTTTAACAAATATTTATAGCTAGTCCCTTCTTCTTCCTTATTCCATGGTACTAATGTGCATTTTAGGGAACCAAACAACAAATCATTAATATGGAAACTTGTACATTTTACAACTAAGTTAAGGTTTATTGTCTAAGACCTTGCAAACAAAGACCAATACTTTCCCTAAAACCCTCCCATGTCCCCTTGAGACCGAATTCCCCCCCCACCCCTTTGACCATTGAACCTTTCTTGATGAAAAGTATTGACCAATAACTTATCCTATATATACATTGTATAATAGTGATTCAAGCCATAAACACAATAGTAAAATTTCACAAAATTTTCCTCTCTTTCTCTCCCTAAGCTCACGGCAAACAAACCCCCTTTACATAATCATACAAATTTTTTCTTCAACAAATTCAAGCCAATCCCACATCATTCAAAGATATACTAAGGTGTTTGCAAGCCTTGGTTAACCTTTGCAAGTATTGAAGCAAAGAAAGTAAGATTAAGTTTTATAACCTAAATCTAGGGTTTATCATAATTTCAAGACTTTGGTTTTAAAATCTAAAACAAGTGTTTAGATACTTTGGTTCATCACACTACCAATCTCATTAAGTGTTTAACTAAAAACCGTTACAAAGTCTTTATTTTATTTTATCTTTTTTATGTGTTTACATGTTTCTATATAACAAATCACCATATTAGGATTATTTAACATGAAAATGGAGTTATCAAGTCACACAACCAAGTTACTGTCCAAAATTCATGTAAAATAAACATATTAATTTATAATTTTATAAAAATTCTACGACATCATGACGTTTCCAAAAAGATATAAGAAAACTCGAAAAAAACGGATTTATAAACGAAGAAGATACATAGTTTTACGAGATTTATACGTTAATTAAAAACTTTATAAAAAATTTTATAAAATTTACTGTTTTCACAACAGATACATTTTTGAAATTTTTTTTAATTTATAATTATAAAAACTGAATTAATTGTGAAGACGTAACTCGAAAGAAATCACTAAAAACGTAGTTAACACGCGTAAGTATACAAAAATACGTTCCAAAGTTAGCGAACTTTATAATATATAAGCTTGAAAAAAAATGTGCACGGCTTCAGCAGCTGCTGAAGCACATTTCGAGGCCTTTCGGGTCCGATTGAGTCGAAAAAAATGTAAAACAACAAAGGTTGTTCGAGCGACATTTTAATAACCTGCCGATTTTCATAATTTTCGATGTATATTTTTGTAAATATACACTATTCCTGAGAATAATAGTGTTGGTTCATTTTTTTTTATAAATTTTTTGCGAAACATTTTGGAAATCACTTAAATAATATTTATCTTGTTTTAAACTTTATAAATGTTATTATTATAAGGCGATTGAGCTATAACATATACGAGCTTTAATTACATGGCATTTATTTTATCAAATGAATTTAATCATTATTTTCACAAACACAATAGATGGTGATTGAACTATATATACAATATTTGGTATTAATCAAAGTACTATAATCTAGTAGTTTCATAACGAGGCCCTCTTCTCGTGGTGGCGTATCGACGAGAGTTGGATATTACGATATTAAGTTTCCTGATCTACCTCATACGTTCACTACACGACCTCTTAATTATGATAGTCCGAACGAATAAAGGTATGATGAAGCTAATACACCTATAAATAATCAAAGTGTTTAGTACTTATACACCTAATTGGATTAGTGTTGGCCTTCGGATTCTTTCGTGACGCATTTTCTATTTTTGAATAGCTTGATTAATTACCATTCACTCGAGGTGATTCATTAGTCTCCATTTCAATCTTTTTAAATGTTTTAAAAACCGCGAGGGAATACATGCTCTTTTACATAACTCCATATATTTTACTAACAGTCAATTACCTTTCAATACTTTGTGAGTTCATAGCCCCCTTTTTCTACAATTGTTTTTTTACAAAATCTACGGGTGAAATTACATTGCATGTTTTACTATTGGACACATGTGTTTTTCAAAGTGTTGCCTATCCAGATTACTGCCTGAGTTATAATGCCTAAGTACCTGTATTGCCGTGAAGTCCCTATTTATCAGGAACCGTAATTGCCTATTATAGAGAGCGCTGGTGTTATGTATACCTCAATCAGGACTGCAATCCCCACTTTCCTTGGGTCACTAGTTTTGATCATGTGCATTTAACATTGGGAGTACATTTAGGTAGTTGGCAATCCTCCTATACATTTGGGGCACAAATCTAGTTAATGCATCGTTGTCATGAGGCTTAGGCAATAATAATACTTAGACTTGATAATGTTTCACTTGTCTACATTACTGTTTTTGGACTTCGTATATGTACTTAGTCCACATTACTTCGATCTTGATGGTCCACATTTTAAATACTCTTGATTTGATGAATCACTACTGTGATTTTGATGAATTCAGAAATAACACTTTTAAATGTTCGAAACGAATACTTTTCTTCTGAAATATTTCTTAAATTATTTTCAATACGGCTTTTTTTATTAAACTATTAATTCACCACATTATTGGTTGACGTGTAAGCATGTATATTCCAGGTTACTATTTTGCTAGGGGAGTCCATTGGGAGCATTCGAGTCGCGCTATATATATTTTCTGAAGGCTTAATTAACTTGAGTACCTATTTGAAAAACGTTTGACAAATGTTATTCAGTGCATATATAAATGGGATCCTTTGTAAACTCTGATATTTAATGATATCAATGTGAAAATTTATCTTAAAAGTCTTTTTTGAGGTCCGTTTTTCCGTACTTGTGTTTGTTCCCTGAAGTAGCACCCCAATTAACCATTCCGCTGACGTTGTCCTCATTTTGGGGGTGTTACAGATGGTATATCAGAGCTGAAGCATAGGAACTAGGTCGTTTTCAAAACCTAACTATGACCATTTTTTTCTAAATATAGAGTCTTTCCTTGTTTATCCGATATCCGCACGCTCTTGCTCCCAGGTAACTTATATGCTCCTCTTTTGCATCCCTACTACTATTACATGGTAATGAGTAAATTTAATACCTAGAACTATGATTTCGTTCTCTTATGACTATCATATGACTCTTTCTATTTACATGATATCGGTCATATATATAAATATTGACCACTGTCGATTATGGCGTACGTCCTGATTTCTCATTTGCTTCCTTGAGCACCAATACTATATTATATGAGCATACCCATATATATATATGAGGCTACTTACTTTTTTCCTCTTACACATATCACATCATTCATTTATCCATGAGGCTTTTCATTCGCCAATGTTACTTATAAATTCTCATTTTAGTTAAACAAGTACTCTCATCAATCTCATGAAAACAAAACACTATTTTGACAAAAAGTGCATTTGCATCGTTTGTCCCTCAATAACATACCTTGATCACCATATGTATAATTCAGGAAGAACCATGCCCATGCTGAGATGTAGACCCATCTTAAAACTTCTTACAAGAAACATCTTTTAATTTATATCAAGTTTTGTGTACGTATTCATAAGACGCGTTTACCTTAGGAAATTGAAATATAACCATAAAACTAAGCAGACCTGTACTTCACCTATATAAAGCCGACGTCATCTTATACCAAAGCCACGAAGCCAAGACACATCGCTAGTCGCCTTAGGACAATTCGATATCAAGTGAAGGAAGCTCTGGGAAAGCTTACGAACGGGTATCCTTTGATTCCCTAATTTGCTCGCCATTAGGGAAATTACTAAATCACCTATTCAACGTTGACACAATACTTAGTATTGGTAATGCCATCATAAGTATGAAATCCGTCACCTAGAGAGGAAAATGTTATAACTGACACGTTAAGCTGAAGGGAACAAATAAGCCCACTAGGAGCCGAGCCTTGGTCGCAACAATAAATATTACACCAACATCACAAATCTTGAAACACCCAAGTTAAATCAATTTAGAAGGGAAATGCAAACGAGTTACCAAGCGTGGTATCGAAATTATCGAAAGGCATAAATAAAAATAACAAAAAGATTTATTGCCACAACTTCCATTTATTATCTTAGAAATAAGATTACATAAGAACATAAAGGAAATACAAGTTTTATTACAACCCTCCCCTAACCATAGTATCTAGTCCTTCAAGCATAGATCCACGCCAATAGCAAGGATAATGACCGGCACGAGAATTGCTAGAATAAAGGCCAAATACTGAAATCCTTCTTCGTATGGGAAGTAGGCAAGATAAATGCCGAGTGCTATCGCGGTCGCCATCGCCAAGATCGTGATGATGTGCAACATTTTTGAGGATTGGATAAGAGAAAATGTAAGTGAAAGATTAAGTGTTGTATGGAGAAATGGAGAAGAAAATTTTGTATAAAAAGGGGGAAAGTAACCGTTGGGGGTTACTGTTCACCGACCGTTGGGGCACTGTTCATATAAAAAAAATAAAAAATTAATAATAATAATAATTATCTACACCTCTTCATCAACATTATTCCGGAAGAAATATCCGCATCTTTTTCTCCGAACCCGTACCTTCCTCAAGTGCCGCAACTTGAGCCTTGAGGACAAGGCTCTTCTAACCGGAGGAGACTGTAACATTCCGTATTTTCAGGTCATTTACAACGTCATATATTTTACTAATAATTTTTTTTTCGTATGCATTTACTTTTAATTATAATAATTAAGTTAAATCGCGTAAGCTATAAATTATCAATTAATGTAAACGGACACCAAACGAATTAAAGTTTTCGTCAAGCAATCATTATATTATTTTTTCAAAAGTAATAATTAACTTTTATATTTTATTTTTGTTGGTTACGTAAATTAAATACGTTTCGCAATAAAATACGTTTAGGCATACCCGGAACCACCAAAACTTTTCTACGCTTCAACAAATACCCACGCTTCAACAAATACCTCATTTGATACCCATACATAAAAGTTAAAAATTATTATTCATATTTATAATCATGTGTATGCTAAATGTTTTGACAATATATACAAGAAATATAAGAAAAAACTCTTCCATTTGGTCAATGTACTTCACTTGCTCATTAATACCTAGCCATACTTTGTTACTTTGAACTCAGACAAGAAAAAGCCAAGAAATACCCTAATAACACCTCTATTGTCCCACCTTGAACCGAATTTCCAACTCTTTGACATTGAACAACTTCTTGAGAAAAATTTTGACAAATACTCTAGTCATATATATACATGCTAATACTGTGAATTCAAGCAATAAAACACTTAGTTAAATTTCACAATACTCTCTCTTTTTCTCCTTAAGCTCACGCAAACAAACCCTTTACTTAATCCATACAAATTTTCTTCAAACTATTCAAGCCATCACACATCATTTCTAAGATATACTAAGGTGTTTGCATGACTGGTTAACCATTTGAATGATTGAAGCAAAGAAAGTAAGATTAAGGTTGTATAACCTCAATCATGGGATTTAATAATTTCAAGCACAGTTTGGTTTTATGTCTAACAAGGGAGTTTGGTGGATAATAGTGGTGAAGTTGCAATCATCTTCTCACCAGTGCTGAGTAGAGTATCACCATTGTCCGTACCAGATTAAGTTGATAATTGACCTCTCTTGAGCATCATATACTCCCTGTAGTTGGCTTGGTGTTCACGTGTGTATGCCTTTATTTGGAGTGGGGTTAGTACAGTTGTGTTGTTTTGTCTGAGAGCTATGTTCTTTTTAAACACTAAATCACCATTTAGGATTTTAACATGAAAATGGAGTTATCAAAGTCACACCAAGTTTCTGTCCAAAATTCGTGTAAATAACATATTATTTTATATTTTTATAAAATTCTACACATCATGACGATTCCAAAAAGATAAGAAACTCGAAAAACGGATTTATAACGAAGAAGATACATAGTTTACGAGTTATACGTTAATTAAACTTTTATAAAATTTACTGTTCACAACAGATACATTTTTGGAAAATAATTATAAAACTTTTAATTACGAAGACGTACTCGAAAGAATCACTAAAAACGGAGTTAAAACGAGTAAGATACGACGTTTCAAAGTTATCGAACATTATATATATAAGCTGAAAAACTGTGCACGCTTCAGCAGCTGCTGAAGCTCATTTTCGAGGGCCTTCGGGTCTGATTGAGTCGAAATGTAAAACTACAAAGTTGTTCGGAACGGCATTTTACATAAACTGCGTTTTTCATAATTTGTTCGGATGTTATTTTGCTAAACTTAGACACTATCTTCTGAGATGAATCTAGTGTTGCTCGTTTTTTTTTTTATAAATTTTTGGAAAAATTTGGAATCACTTAAAATATTTATACTTGTTTTAAAACTGTATAAATTTTATTTTACAAAGGGCGATTGAAACTATTTAACGATTATACGAGCTTTACATACATGGAATTCTATTTGATCAAAATGGGATTTAATCATTATTTCACAAACACAATTAGATGGTGATTGAGTATATAGACCTTATGTTGTATTAGTTTATTCAACAGTTAATATATTACTAGGAGTTTCTCATGAGGCCCCATTACCCCCTTCCCAACCCCCCCATTTCACTCTTACTTCGCTTCGGGGTGGCGTATCGTCGAGTTCCGTGGACTTTACGTTTTAAAGTGTCCTAGCTCCTCTATACGTTCACTACACGACCTCTTAATTATGTAGCGCACACCGAACGTTAGTATGATGAGCTATGCGACCTATAAATTAATCACAAGTGTTTAGTTCTTGATTGCGGACCTATATTAATTAGGTTGCTTTGAGTCTTTATCGCGACGCACTTTTCTTTATACCTCGATCACCTTCATCGACTTATGGTGAGTTTCATAGCCCTCTATTTTACTTGTTTTAAATGTTTTCGGGGGAGAATACATGCTCGTTCACAAACTTGTATATTTTATTACAATACGATTACCTTTCAATACTTTGTGAGTTCATAGTCTCGCATTTCAATCTTTTCAATGTTTTATAAACCCGCGAGGGGAATACATGCTCGTTTACAAACTTGTATATTTTATCTACAGTACAATTACCTCTTTCAATAATTGTGAGTTCATTGTCTCGCATTTCAAATCTTTCAATGTTTTTTAAACCCGAGTGGGGATTACATCTAGTTTACAAACTTGTATATTTTTATTACTGTACAATTACCTTTCAAATACTTTGTGAGTTCTTAGCCCCTTTTTATTAGACAACTGTTTTTTCAAATCTACGGGGTGTAATTTCAATTGCTTGTTTGACTATTGGGACACAAGTGTCTTTTCAAAGTGTATGCTATCCAGATTACTGCTGATTATTAGTGCCTAAGTACTTATTGACGTTGAAGTCCCTATTTATCATGAACCGTCAATTGCTATTATAGTGCAGCGCTAGTGTTATGGATAGATCTATCGGGTCTGACAATCCACCACCTTTCCCTTGGGTCCTAGTTGGTCAGGTGCATTTTATACATTTAGAGGTGTCCGGGTGTGGGCAAGCATCCTATATTACTTTTGTGGGGGCATTCCAATCTATGATTTGAAGTTACCGTTAAGGCTGCGGTGTCATGAGCTTTGTGCAATAAATTTTTTTTTTAGACTTGGTGAATGTGTTTCCCTTGTCTACTCTTACATTGTTTTGGACTTCGGCTTTTGTACTTAGTACCCTCCATTACTTCGATCTTGTGGTCCCTATTTTCAAAATACTTCTTGATTTACTGAATCAATACTTGGATTTCGGATGGATTTCGGAAATAACACTTTTAAATGTTGTAACGCTACTTTTCTTCTGAAAATTTCTATAAACTTATTTAATACTACTTTTTACTTAAACCATGGTGGAAAAAAAAAATAATTCACACACATTTTTGTGACGTTTTGCATGTATTCTTCAGGTTACTATTTTGCTAGTGGAGCATTGGAGAGCATTCGTAGTCGCGCGGATATTTTTATATATATATATATATTGTTACTATAATATATATATATATATATATATATATCTTAATTATATATATATATTTATTTATATTTTGTAGGCTTAACTAACTTTGAGTTACTATTGACAAAAGTTTGACAATGTTTTCTATTACAATTATAAAATGGAAACCTGTGTAAACTCATGACATTTTTACTCAGAAATTGAATCGTGACATTTATAAAACGTCTCTTCAACGAGGTCGTTTTTATTACCCATGTGCACTTGGTTTGTGCTGAAGTAGCACCCCACAGTTTTACCATTCCGCTGCGTTGTCCCCACACCCCCCACCACCCACACCCACCCCCCCACTGATTTTTGGGGGTGTTAAAGATGGTATCGAGCTGAAGTCTTAGGAACTAGGTCGTTTCAAACCTAGACTATGACCATGTTTTTTTCACAAATATAGAGTCTTTCACTTGTTTTATCCGTTAGTATCCCGCAGGCGTGGTTGCTCGTCTAGGTTACTGATATGCTTCTTTTGATCCTCTCACGACTATTACATGGATAATGGAGTATTTAATACTAGGACTATGATTCGTTTCTCTTATGTCTATCATCCTCTGACTGTCTTTATTATATTACACTGATATCCGGTCATATTATAAATATTGGACACTTCGATTATTTGCGTACTTCCTGATTTATCCATTTGCTGATCCACACTTGTGCACCTACTGACGTATTATATGAGGAATACCCATATTTATATGAGCTATCCTTTCTTTTTTTTTCTCTTTCCACACTCGATATCCACTCATTACATTTATGCCATGAGGCTTTTAATTTCGCACAATGTTACTCTTAAATCCTCTATTTTAGTTATACAAGCACTCCTCTCAAATCTCATGTCAAACATAAACACATTTTTGACACAAATGGCACGTGCAATCGCACGTTAGATCCTCACAAATATTCTTAACGTGATAACCTATGTATACATTCCAGGAGAACCATGCCCATGCTGAGAGTAGTATCTTAAAACTTCTTATCAAGACTCATCTCTTTAATTATATTCAAAGTTTTGTTTTGTATTCATATCGCGACGCGTTTACTTAGGGAAATTGAATTAGGTCAACCATAACAAACTAAGCAGTCCTTTTACTCCACCTTACATATGTAAAGCCGACGTCATCGATATACAAAGCACGAAGCCAAGACACCCCCACATCGCTAGTCGCCCTCTTTAAGGACACAATTCACGAATATCAAATTTGCTGCCATTGGGAAACTTACTAAATCACACCTAGATTCACGTTGACACAATACTGCAGTAATGGTAATGCCTATCATAAGTATGAAATCCGTCCTCCTCTGAAAGAGGAAAATGTTAGAACTGACAAGTCTGAAGCTGAGGGAACAAAATAAGCCCACTAGGAGACACGAGTGCCTTGGTCGCTGTACAATAAATACTTACACCAACATACAAATCTTTGATAAACAGTCACCAAGTTCAAATCAAGTTTTAGAAGGGTAATGCACACAATCGAATTGACCAAAGGGGGCGTGGTTATCGAAATTATCGAAAGGCATTGAATAAAATAACAAAAAGATTTATATTGCCATATTATTTAGGAAATAATCTGTAATTACATTATGAACATAAGGAAATACAAGCGTGTTATTCAACAACCCTCCCCTAACCATAGTATCTAGTGCATTCAAAGCCTAGATCTGTCCCTCGCCATAGCATGAATAATGACCGGCACGAGATTCGCTAGAACCATTGCCAAATACTGAAATCCTTCTTCGTATGGAAGTAGGCTTCGATAAATGCCGTGTGCTATCGCGGTCCGCCATCCGCGACAAGATTCGGAACTGTTTGTGCAACATTTTGGAGGATTGGGCTATAAAAGAAAATGTAAGTGTAAGATTAAGTGTTGTTGGAGAATCCTCGGGGAGAAATCATTTTGTATAATCAAGAGGAAAAGCGCTCTCACACACCCCGTTGAGGGGTTACTGTTCACCGACCGTTTGGGGGCACTGTTTATAAAATAAAATTAAATTTTTTTTTATATTTAATAATAATAATAATATAATTATCTAAACCTCCTTCATCAACATATATTACGGAAGAAATATCCGCAATCTTTTTTATCCGAACCACTGCTACACTTCCTCAAGTGCCGCAAACTTGAGCCTTGAGGACAAGGCTCTTCTACTCACGGGGAGACTGTAACATGGCCCCCGATTGTTCAGGATCCCATTTTACGACGTACATCTATTTACAATTATCTTATTTTTTCTCTTCTCGTACGCGTTACTTTTATTTTTAATAGTTATATCGCGTAAGTTAAAAATTATCGTTTAGCATCAAACGGACATCACATAAACAAATTAAATAGTCGCTTACTCTCTTGCAACAATGTTTAAGTATTTATTTTGGAGTATAATTATGAACTTTGTTTATTTTATTTGTATTGGTTACGTAATCATTGATTTATCGTTTCGCAGATAAAATTACGTTTAGGCACTCACCGGAACCACAAAACTCTCTAGTCTACGCTCAACTAATTACCACATTTATACCTCCAATACATAAAAGGTTACCAAAATATATAATATATTATCATGTGTATGCCCTAAATGTTTTGCCAATCATTATATAAAGGACAATATAAGACAACTCTTCCTATTTGGTCAATGTACTTCACTTGCCAATTATCTATTACCTTAGCCCATACCTTTTTACTTTGACTCATGACAGAAGTGCAATAATCCCTAAACACCCTCCCATTGTCCCGCTTTACCGCATTTACCCACCTTTTGACGCCATTGACCCTTCTTGAGAAAGTTTTGACCATTACCTTATCCATACTATTTACTGATATACTAGTAGATTCAAGCATAAACTACTTAGTAAAATTTTCACAAAACTCCTCTCTTTCTCTCATAAGCTCACGGCAAACTCAACCCCTCGTACATAATCCATACAAATTTTTCCCTTCAACATATTCAAGCCATCCATCTACATCATTTCTAAGCTCATTACTAGGTGTTGCTCACTCGCCCTTGGTTAACTCACCATTTGCAAGTATTGAAGCAAAGAAAGTAAGATCGAACCTAAGGTTTATAACCTTATCTAGGATTTCAATTTATCTAAAACTTTGGTTTTATATCTAAAACAAGGAGGTTTAGATACTTTGTTCATCACCTCATCTCACTTAAGGTCTCATCTACACCACAAGACCTTTCATGTCTTTACTTCTATTCATTGTGTTTATGTGTTTTCATTGCCTTCTATATAACCGCTCAATCATCACATATTATAGGATTTTATGATGAAAATGGAGTTATCTCAAAATGCGTGTGTCCAAATCAAAATATTTATCAAATTCTCCATACTCGTGTGAGCGTCTACATATATGTGGCGCGAGATGTTATTATAGATATATACGTTTGTAGTTGTAGATGATGTAGTTCTTTAAAAATTCTTAAGACACATTCTATGACGATTCCAAAAAGATAAGAATATCTCAAAAAACGGATTTTTTACGAAGAAATGATATCTCTCAGTTTAGTAGTTATCCGTCTAATTAAACATTTGATAAAAACCTAATTGTATAAAGTTTAGACTGTTCCACATACAGATACTCATATTTGGATAAAATTAATTTAAAACCTTTTTTTAATACGAAAGCGTACTCGAAAGAATCACCTAAAACGAAGTTAAATCGTGTAGATAACGACGTTCACAAAGTTGATCGAAATAAAAGTTTATATATGCATTGCTTGAAATACTGTGCACGTCGCTTCAGCCAGCGCTGGGATCAGAGTCCAATATTTTTCTCGAGGAGACCTTCGGGTTGATTGAGTCATCGATAATGTAAAAAAAAAAAAAAAAATATAAAAGTATAGCTACAATAGTCGTTCGCGGGATCAGTATATTTTACATTAATAGACACTGACTAATTTGTCAAATTCTTTAGGATGTATATTTGTATAACTAGTCAACTATAGTAAACTGAGATGTTTTAGTGTTGTGTTCGCGTTTTTTTTTTTAATATTTTTGCTGAAACATTTGTTGCGGAAACGACTCTTAATATATTCTTTAATTGTTGTATTAGAATCTTTATAGACTGTTATTTTTCAACAAGGCGATGAACAAATTGAAAACAATCATATACCGAGCTTTAATTACACAGATGGCAATATATTTGTAATAATGGATTTATATCATTATTTTCACAAACACAATTTAGATGGTGATTGAGGCTTTATATACTCCCTATATGTAGTATATAGTTTATTTGCAAGAAGTATCATATATTACTTGGAGTCTTCAATAACAATGAGGACTTCATTCGCGGCCGGTTGACGTATCGAAGAAGTTCTGTTGGCATTTACGATTTATAAGTGGAATCATAGTCCCCTCTTTCGTTGAAGCTACACGCGACTCGCTTAATTATGTTAGCCCCGTGATGACGATAGTATGATGATGGCTAATAACGAAATTATTAAAGAGATAGAATCTAAGTCGCGTGGGTCGTCTATGCGACCTATATTTAAGTTAGGTTGCATTTGCGTACTGCTATCGCGAACCGCAATTTTTCATAATTATACCTCTCGATCAGATCGCATTCTGTAAAGGTGAGTGTCATATAGCCCTATATTTTTATCTTGTTGTAAAATACTGTTTTTGGGGGATCGAAATACATGCTCGCGTTTAACTAAACTCTTGTATATTTTTTATTACTCTAATACTAATTATCCTTGTCAGCCGTCAATTCTTATGTGAGGGTATTCGTCTCGCATTTCATTCTTTTACATATGTCACAATCTCTTTATTATCACCTAGCCGAAGGGGGAATTACATACGATAGGCTTCTACAAACATTAGTTTATTGTATGATATAGGATGACTTTGCCAACACCCGGATCATCCTCTAATCTGTTAAATTAGCAACCTGATAAATCTAGTGACCACAAGGAAAGGGTTGGGGATTGTCAGTCCTCGATTTTTATGACTCTCCTATCCATAAAACCTAGATTGAGAGATCACACTTAATTATTAGCGCAATTGAACAGGTTATGATAAATAGGGACCTTCACACTGGCTATATAAGGTAACTTAAGAGCAATTTAATAAATCATGGCAGTAATCTGGTAGTCTACCTTGGAAATAACACTCGTGTTCTACAATGAGTAAAACAAGCAATGTAATTCCATATCTCCGAGCAACCACTTTTGTTTCCTCCTGTATGTAAAACAGCTGTAGAAAATAGGGGGCTATGTACTCACACAATGTATTGCAAAGGTAATTATGTACTGTAATAGAAAAATTATATAAGTTTGTAATACTAAGATGCTATTCCCCACTCGCGGCGGTGCTTTAAAAACATTGAAAAGATCACTGAAATGCAGAGAAATATGAAGCTCATCAATTGCTAAACGTAGTGAATAAGGTCAATATTGTACCTGTAGTAATAATTACTATATGTTTGTAAACAGACAGAAGGTTATTCGCATCCTCCGTGGTTTTATTAACAACATTAGAAAAGATTGAACTTGACCCTGTGGAACTATGTATACTCACAAAGTATTGAAAAGGTCTAATTGTTTTGTATATAAAATGATTATTAATACAAGTTTGTATACGAGCATGTATTTCGTCCCCCAACAGTTGTTAAAACAAGTAAACAGGGGCTCTTGAAACCTTCACTTACTAGTGAAATGACTTGTGATCGTCTGGAGTATAATTGAAAATGCGTCGCGATAAAGACGCATAAGCAACACTATATTCTATAATTATAGGTAGCTAAGTACTAAAGAACACTATTGATTCTGTTACTTAAGGTACCGTATTTGATAATCATCCAATCCATCATTACTTATCTCGTCTCGGGCGCTATCATAATTAAGAGGTTCAGTTTGTAGTCTTGAACGTATAGAGGTGCATAGGTAACTTCTAAATGTTAATATTCCAACAGAACTCGGTCGATTACGTCACGACCCCGGAAGAAGAGCATCTCTCATATTGATAACTCCTCTTAGTAAAATTTGTAGTTATATCACTTTGTATTTAAAACTAATAATATCTGTAATAGGATATTAATTATAGCTCTCCAAATCACCAATCTAATTGTGCTTTGTGATGATAATAATGATTAAATCCCAGGTTGACAACAATATCAATGGGCCATGTATTAAAGCTCGTACATAATTTGATAAATAGTTCAAATCGCCTGTGTAAAATAACATTTATAGAGAAAGTTTTAAAACATGTTTAATAAAATCAGTATTTAGGTGTTTCCCACACAAAATAGACTATGTTTCGCCTCAATAAAAATTTAGTAACGATAAAAAACGAACACATCACTATTCATACTCTAGGAAATAGTGTCATAGTTTGTACTAACTATATCATCTGAAAATTATGAAATTAGGCATGTATACATAGGTTCTATGTTAAAATTACTTGTGTTCCGACTCAACTTTGTAGTTATTAAATTGCGACTTTACAAATAATAGACCTCGTAAGGGCACACTCATTGAATTAAATGAGCATGTTCGAGGCAGCTGCTGAAAGCGTGACTGTTTTTTCAGCTTACTATATATAATGTATCGCATATAACTTTGATAAACGTGTATTCTTACTCGTTTTTATCTTCAGTTTTCTAGTGATTCTTTCGAGTAGTAGTACCTGTCGTATTTAAACGTCTCATTTTATATAATTTTCCCTATAAATTCTGTATCTGTTTGTGAACAGTAAGACTGTTTTCTATAAAATTAGTTTTATAAAGTTTAATTAAGCTATACATACTTAAGCTAAACTATGGTCATCTTTCTTCGTGCATAAATCGTTCTTTTTCTCAGAGAGATTTCGCTCATTATGCTTTTTGGAAATCGTCCATGATGTGTAGAATTTTATAAAAAACATAATAATCAATATGTCTAATTTTACAACGAATTGTTATGGACAGAAACTTGTATGATGATTTGATAACTCATAATTTTTCCATGTTAAAAATCCTAAATGTGATATTAGTTATTCTAGAAATTGTAAAAGAACATAAGAAACTGAATATCAGTAGAAGGACTTGAAGGTTTTTAGATAACCTTTAATGAAGATTGAGTTTGATGAACCAATAGTATGCCAGTGTAGATGGAACTCGCCACATTCTTCTTGGTTTTGATGATATAAATAGTGATCTCTCTCCCCATAAGCGCTGAGGAGATAGTGGTGCAATAGATGCGCTCCTCCCTGAATTTTGTAAAGTGTCGATGTTCGGCTAGAACTGTTAATGCTTTCGTGATAGGTCTACTGATGCTCATATACTCATGTAGACACTACAACGGATGGAATATCACAAGTGTGTCTGACTCTGTTCTATATATAACAATCACAACGCCTGCGTGTGAGTGTATTAGTGAGAGAGTAACCTGGGGATCATGTTCGCATTTTGCCTTGTATAGATTTAATGGTTCTGCTTGATTGGTCGCGACAAATTAATGTGTGAGAAGTTGTAGTATGTACGAACGAAATCTGCGCTAGTATCTAGCGGCCGAAGTTTGCTAAGACGGAAGATGGCGTTGCGGTGATGCGTTGTATAGGTGGCTTAAGGATCGAGGATAGAGATAAGAATAGTGGAGTTTGCGTAGGGATAATAAGGCAGTCTAATCTCTGTATTAGTAGAGTGTGAAGTGTTGAAGATGCATGCTTAAGAGATCCGCTCTAGGGTTATTAGTCTGTAAATATGTTGTATATTGTTAGCGATAGAGAGAGACTCTAGGAAACTCCGCTAGAGAGACTCTCACAAAACTTTCTCAGTAGTGGGTCAATGCGTGCTGCTCGAACACGTGGGCGAGAATTGTTTACCGGGTAGAGATGGGGATAACTTTATACAATGAGAGAGAATGGTTTTGTGTGGGTTAGTGCCATTCTTGTCTCGCTGGTGGTAGTGCTGCGAGAGCGTCCTCTCTCGCTCTCTAAAGAGTACGCGTCCTCGCGCAGAGAGGTATTACTTGAGCAGAAACTGTGAGACTGACAGTACAACGCCAGCTGTGGGCACACTCATCAGTCTGAATAGAGAGTACACCCGTTTGCGCTTCGATGCGTATCAGACGCTGTCTTTATGTATTATATTGCAAACATTTAGGCATACACATGATATATATGATATATTTCTGTAACATTTATCGTATTGGGTATAAATGCGTGGGTATTTGTTGAAAGGCTGTAGAAAAAGTTGTGGTGGTTCCGAGGAGTGCATAAACGTAATTATATAGCGAAGAAGAAATCAATTTAACGTAACCAATAAAAGAATAAAATAACAAAGTTAAATAATTATACTCAAAATAATTATTAACACTTTGTTGATGTAAACATTTATTTGTTTGGTGTCGCGTTTATGGCTAAACGATAATTTTTAACTTAGCGATTTTAAACTATTAAAATAAAAGTAAACGCAGTGAGAGAAAGAAAAATAACTAAATTAGTACAACTATAGATGAGTCGTAATATGACTGAAAAATTCGGATTGCTTACAGGTCTCTCGGTTAGAAAGAGCCTTGTCCTCAAGGCTCAAGTTGCGGCACTTGAGGAAGGTACGGGTTCGGAGAAAAAGATGCGGATTATTCTTCCGGATAATCGTGATGCTGAAGAAGGTGTAGATAATTATTATTATTATTATTTTTAAAAAAAAAAACTTTTTTATTTTTATACAGTGCCCCTCCAACTCGGTCGTCGTGAGCAGTAACCCCAACGGTTACTTTTCCTCTTTTTTCATACCAAAATTTTCTCTCATTTCTCCATACAAACACTTAATCTTTCTCACTTTACTTTTTCTTTTATACCAATCCTCAAAAACTGTTGCACATCATCATCGATTCTTGGCGATGGCGACCGCTGATATCACTACGGCATTTATCTTGACACCTTCTCCCATACGATAGAAGGATTGTCAGTATTTGGGCAAAATGGTTCTAGCGGTTCTCCGTGCCCAGTCATTATTCTTGTATTGGCGGTGGATATTTGCTTGAAGCGACTAGATACTTATGGTTAGGGGAGGGTTGTAATTAAAACTTGTATTTCCTTTAGGTTCATTTGTACTCTTATCTTCTAAGATATATGGAATAAATCTTTTTGTTATTTTTTATTATTGCATTTCGTATAATTTTCGATACCACGCTTGGTAATGAGTTTGCATTTCAATTCTAAATTGATTTAACTTGGGGTTTCAAGATTGTTGATGTTGGTGTATATTTATTGTTGCGTAACCAAGGCTCGGCTCCTAGTGGGCTTTTTTGTTTCCCTTCAGCTTAACTTGTCAGTTATAACATTTCATCTTAGGTGACGGATTTCATATTTGATGGCATTACAATAATATGTAATTGTTTGTCATACGTTCTGACCATAGGTGATTAGTAGTAATTTCCCTTAATGGCGAGCAAATTTGATAATCGAAATTGTCCTAAGGCGTACTAGCTATGTGTACTTGGCTTCGTGGCTTGGTATAAGTTGACGTCGGCTTTATAGTAAGGTGGATGTAAAGGTATGCTTAGTTGCTTTACTCGTTATACCCGTAATTTCATATTTCCTCTATAAGTAACGTAGTTCTTTGAATACGTTACAACACAAACTTGCAGTTTTATTATTAAATGATGTTTCTTGATAAGAGTTTTTAAGTGACTACTCTCAGCCATTTGGGCATGGTTCTTCTGTATTTATAAATAGGTGATAAAGTTATGTATATTTGAGGACTAACGAATGACAATGCTCATTTTGTCAAATATAGTGTTATGTTTTCATGGACGATTTGAGAGAGTGAATTGTATAACTAAAATAGAGATTTATGTAACATTGGCGAAATGAAACAGCCTCTAATGGCATAAATGGAATGATGGTATCGTGATAAGAGAATACAAAAAGAAACGTAGATATTTAATATATGGCCTATTTATCATTTAATATCAGTATTGGTGCTCAGTGCAAATGAGAATTCAGGAAAGTACCGCAATTAATCCGAAGTGGTATATTATTTTTATCTTATTATGAAGTTATCTTGTAAATAGAAAGGACGTCATTTGATAGAAATAACGTACGAACACGAAATCATAGTCTAGTATTAAATACTCATTTATCCATGTATTAGTAGTAGGTAAATGCAAACGTAGAGAGCATTTAAGTTTTACCGAGGGCTAATGCCTGCGCGAGGACCATCGGATAATTAAGACAAGGAAAGATCTATATTTTGAAAATTCTTGGTCATAGTCTAGTTTTGAACGAACTTTTCTCATATGATCTTCGCTTGTTACCATACTGTACACCCACCAAAAAATCAGGGACTAAAGCAGCGGAATGGTAATATGGGGTAGCTACTTCCAGGGGCCACAAAAAACAAAGTCACGGAAAACGATCCTCGAAAGAGACGTTTTATATAAAATGTCAAATTCAATTTTAGTAAATATATCAGAGTTACAACAGGTTCCATTTATAAAATGTATGAGAAACATTGTCAAAACGTTTGTACAAATAGTACTCAAGTTATTTTGCCTTACAAATTCTATATATAATATATATATATTTAATTATATATATATATTATATATTATATTATTATATACTATATTATATAGTATATATATATACTATATATCCGCCCCGCGCGACTCGAATGCTCACCAATGCTCAACTAGCAAAATAGTAACCTTGATAAAATACATGCTTAAAACACGTCATACATTTAATGTGTGGTGATTGTCAATAGGTATAAGTAAAAAGTTAGTATTGAAATTGGTTTAAGAAATAATTTTCACTGAAGAAAAGTAGCAGTTACAAGACATTTAAAAGTGTTATTTAGAAAATCCACATCCGAATATCCAAAGTAGTGATTCAGTAAATCAAGATGTATATTAAAGTGGACCCAACAAGATCGAAGTAAATGGTGGACTTAGTACATATTCCGAAGTCCAAAACAAGTTATGTAGACAAGGGAAACACACTTCACAAGTCTAAATATATTATTATTGCACTAAAAGCACATGACACCGAAGCGTCAACGTACTTAATCAATAGATTGGAATGACCCCACAAAATAGTAATTTAGGATGCTTTGACAACAACCCGGACACCTTCTAAATGTTAAATGCACCTGTTCAAACTAGAGAACCAGACAGGAAAGTGGGGATGTCTATTCCCGATTAGATCTATCCATAACACTAGGCGCTCAACTATAATAGCTAATTGGACGCGTTCATGATAAATAGGGACTTCAACGGGCATTAAGGTAATCTTAAGGCATTAAAATCAGGCAGTTATCTATGTGATAGCATTCACTTTGAAAAAAAACTTGTTTCCATTTGTAACAAAGAAAGCAATGTAATTCACCCCGTAGATTTTGTAAAAAAGTTGTCAGAAAAAGGGGGCTAGTGAACTCAAAAGTATTGAGAAGAAGGATAAATTGTACTGTAATAAATAAAACAAAAAATACATGTTTGTAAAGAGAATGGTATTTCCACCTCGCCGGGTTTATTATAAAACATGAAAAGATTGAATGCAGAGCATGAGACTATGATCAACTATAAGTATTGAAAGGTAATTGTACTGTAGTTAAAATATACAATGTTTGTCAAACGAGGATGTATTCACCATCCGGGTTTCATAAAAAACATTGATAAAGATTTAAAATGCGAGACTATTGAACTCACTCAAAAGTAGTTGAAAGGTAATTGTATTGTCATATACAATTTATACAAGTTTGTAAATACGAGCATGTATTATCCTCCAAAACAGTTTTAAACATGCTAAAATACTAGGGGCCTATGAAAAACTACCTTAAGTGAATGAGTGATCGAGGTTTAAACAGATAATGCGTCGCGATAAAGACAGCAAAGACAATCCTAATTAAATATAGGTCGCATAAGTACTAAACACTTTGATTAATCGTATAGGTCGCTATAGTTCTCATTCATAACCTAATCGTTCGGGCTCTTAATATTTTAAGTTGGTCGTGTATGGTGACAGTCTATGAGGTGCTAGGACACTTTAAACATCGTGTAAATCCAACAACTCGTCTGTTCACGCACCCCGAAGAATGGCACCCCTCATTTATGACAACCTCCCTTGTAATATAGTAACTTTGAATTAACTAATACTACATATAGGTCTTTATAGCTCTCTAATCAAATCTATTTGTGTTTGTGAAATAAAGTTTAAATCCCTGTGAAATAAATGCCATGTATTAAAAGCTCGTATAATAGCTTAAAATAGTTCAATCGCCATTTGTAAATATAATTAACATTTATATTGTTTGTAAAACATGTATTATATTATCTTAACGTGATTCCAAAATGTTTCGCATAATTTTTATAAAAAAAATCGAAGACCAACAACTATTCATCTCAGGAATTAATATGTCTAGTTTACAAAAATTATTCATCCGGAAAATTATGAAAATCGGAAGGTTTATGTTAAAATGTTGTACCAGAAACAACTTTGTAGTCCCTTTTACATGTCGACTCATTCAGACCCGAAGGACATCGAACAATGATGCTTCAGCAGCTGACTGAAGCGTGCACAGTTTTTCAGCTTATTAAATATGTTCGATAACTTATGAATGAAAACGTCAGTTATCTTACTACGTTCTTAAAACTTCGTTTTTTAGATGTTGATTCTTCGAGAGAACGTCTTCGTTATTAAAGTTTTTATAATTATTTTCCAAAAAATGTATCTGTTGTGAACAGTAAACTTTTATAAAATTAGTTTTATAAAAGCTTTAATTAACGTTTTATAACTAGTAAATATGTATCTTCTTTCGTTATAAATCCGTTTTTTGAGTTTCTTATCTTTTTGGAAATCGTCTTGTTGTGTAGGGTATTGTTATTTAAAATATAAAATATATATGTTTTTTTACACGAATTTTTGGACAGAATTTGGTTGTGACTTTGATAAATCCATTTAACTGTTAAAAATCCGAAGTGGTGATTTAGTATATAGAACATGTAAACACAAGAATAATGAATAAAGTACAGACTTGGAAAGGTTTTTAAGATAACCCTTAATGAGATGTAGTGTGATGATTCACCAAGTATCTAAACCCATTGTTTAATTAAAACCAAAGCTTGAAATTATGAATGAAATCCATAGATTAGGTTATAAACATTAATTCTACTTTATTTGACGTCATAGTTGATAACATGGTGACCAAAGGCTTGCAATAACAAATTAGTATATATTAGACAATGATGTGTGAATGGCCTAGATATGTTGAAGAAAAAATATTCGTATGGATTATGTAAAAGGGGGTTTGTTTGCCGTGAGCTTAAGGAGATAATAAAGAGAGGTAGTTTTGTTCGAAAATTTTTTACTAATGTGGTTTATGATTGAATACACTAGTATTTATAAACTTAAAAAAATAATAAATTTATATATATTGGATACAGTATTTGTCAAAATTTTCCACAAGAAGGGTCCCATGGTTCTTAAAGGGGGAAATTCGGTCATGGGGACATTAGGAGGGTTTTAGGGATTCTTGCTTTTCTTGTCTTGAGTCATAGTAACAAGGTTATGGCTATGTATTATATGAGCAAGCGTGATAGTACATGACCAAATGAAGAGTTTTCTTAATATCTTTCTTGTATATATTGCAACAACATTTTAGGCCGTACACATGCTATATTATATGATATATTTTGTAACTTTTATGTATTGGTATAATTGTGCAGACCCTATTTGTTGTTAGCCGTAGAATAAGTTTTCGGTGGTTCCGGGACGTTGACTTAAACGTATTTTTATCGCGAATTCGATAATCAAATTTAACGTAAATCCAATAAAAATTTAATAATAAACAAGTTAATAATTTATACTCAAGAATTACATTACTTTTAACACTTTGTTGTATGTAAAATTTATTTGTTTGGTGTCCGTTATGCTAAAACTGTATAAATTTTTTAACTTACTCGATTTAAACTATTAAAAAATAAATAGTAAACGCGTCTAGAGATAAGAAATAATAATTAAATATAGTAAAATTGATGACGTCGCTTAAATGAATGAAAATTCGGAATGTCTAACTGTATCCTCCGGTTAGAAAGAGCCTTGTCCTCAAGGCTAAAGTTGCCCAGGCTATTGAGGAAGTACTGGTTCGGTTAAAAAGAGGCGGATATTTCTTCCGAATAATGTTGATGAAGAGGTGTAGCTACATTTTATTTTTATTTTTTAAAGAAAAAATTTATTCTTTATTTCTTTCATAACAGTGCCCCACTACGGTACGGGTGAACAGTAACCCCCAACGGTTACTTTTCAATCGCTTTTTCGTATACAAAATTTTCTCCTCCATTTTCACTCCATACTCTTAATCTTTCACGTTTCATTTTCATTTATCCCATTCCTACAAAAATGTATGCACTTCATCACGATCTCCTGGCGAGATGGCGGGACCGCGACTAGCACTCGGGCATTTATCTTGCCTTACTTTCCTATACGATAGAAGGTAATTACAGTATTTGGCAATGGTTTAATGCGGTTCTTGTTGCGGTCATTATTCTTGCTATGGACGTGGATACTCTTGCTTGATGGACTAGATTCTCATGGTTAGGGGAGGGTATGTAATTAAACTTGCTATTTTCCTTTATGTTATTATGTAACTCTTATTTCTAAGTTATAGGGCAATAAAATCTTTTTGTTATGTCTTTATTTATGCCTTTCGATAATTTTCGATACCCAACGTCTTGGTAATCGTTTGAATTTCCTCTCTCTAAATTGATTTAACTTTGGGCGTTTCAAGATTTGTGTTGTTGGTTGTAAATTTATTTGTTGCGACCATGGCTCGTGCTCTAGTGGGCTTATTTGTTCCCTTCAGCTCTAACTTGTCAGTATATATCATTTTCCTCTCTAGGGGTACGGCATTTAATATTATGTTGGCATTACACAATACCTAGTGTATTGTCGTCAACGTTGAATAGGTGATTTCAGGTAATTTCCCTACACCTAATGGCGAGAAAATTTGATATCTCGAATTGTATTCCCTAAGGCGCGAAATAAGCGATGTAGTCTTGGCACATTCGTGGCTTTTGGTATAGATGACGTCGGCTCATTTATAGTAACGGTGGAGTAAAGGATTACTGCAGATGTTGTTATGGTTACTAATTCATATTTCACCTAAAGTAAACGAGTCTTATGGAATACGTAACAAAAACTTGATCTAATTAAAAGATGTTTCTTGATAAGAAGTTTAAGATGACTACTCCTCAGCATGAGGCATTGGTTCTTCACCTGAATTATTATTAGTGTGATCAAAGTTTATGTATATTTGAGGACTAACGATGCAATGATCATTTATGTACAAAATTGTGTTATGTTTTTCATGGAGATTTGAGAGAGTGACTTGTTATAACTATAATAAGAGATTTAAAGTTAACATTGGCGAAATTGAAAAGCCTCATAGGCATAATGAATGATGGTATCGTGTTAAGAGGAAAATATAAGAAAGTCGCTCATAGATATATGGAGTATTTCCATATAATATTCAGTATTGGTGCTCCAAGGAACGCAAAATGAGTTGAATTCAGGAAGTACCAATAATCCGAAGTGGTCAACTATTATATATATGACCGATATCATGTAAATAGAAAGACGTTCATCTGATAGACATTAAGAGAACGGACATATAATTTAGTCCTAGTATTTAAATACCATTCATCATTGTCAATAGTAGTTGGATGCAAGAAGAGAGCATATAAAGATTACCTGAGAGCAAGCAGACTGCTCTTGCCGCGACATCGGATAAAACAAGGAAAGACTCAAGATTTTGAAACATGGTCATAGTTAGGTTTTGAGATAAACTACTATAGTCTACTAGTGAGCCTTCAGCTTGGATACCATCTGAACACCCCCATAAAAACTAAGACAAACGCAAGACGGAAGGTATATTGGGCGTGCTACTTCAGGGCACACATAACACAAGACACGGGGAAGGATAAAACGACTTGAAAGAGGCGTTTTAGTGTAAATGTCACCTTTTCAATTTAGTAAAATGTAGAGTTACCACAGTTTCTTTAATAAAGTATTAGAAAAAACATTTTCACTCACACACTCCCGCTATCCGTGTATCCCCTCTCAAAAATAGCGATACTTAGATTATAACTGAACTCTAGACACAAACATCAACACTATATAACACCTCACCTACCTACTCTCCCTCCTATTTAAAAGTCTCACTACAAATAACAAATAAAATTCCAATTAACCCTGTATAGACTCTCACTGATACTTCCACAATCCTACAAGACACTTATCCCTAACTCCTACAACAAGTGTGTGTCTCCCAAACACCACCTCCGCATCCGTAGACACTCCTCCATATACATCTCATCCACGCACTAGAGCAACCTCCCAAGACCACCCCAACCGTGCCCCCATTAACTCCCACATGTTGAGTCCCCCACGTGTCATATACTAACAATCTCGCACTCATACTCTACATTGCCCATCCTGACCGGCAATTCTCCCTCTCATCATGTCTATCGGAACCTTGCTAAATGACACTCTCATTAATCTCTTTGTATACAATATACCCAAAGTGAATTGCTCATTTACCTATGAGAGGTCTATAATATGTTACACAAAAATATAAATCAAGCCTACTATGTCTACTACAGCAGAACACCTAATTCGTCTGTGTCCCCGAGAATCACTCTCCACTATACTATACAATCCACCTATGTATAGAATGTATGTCCTATCTACACACACTCCCGTCCCCATCAACAAATCTCAGTGAAATAACGCATAACTGATGAAAGTCGTATCATGAAACTACTCAAATCAAAACCATGTACCAGTCGACCTACTCAGTATATACATACTAACTGCCGTCCAACCTATATAGCTCCCAATGATAACACGAATATATAGCTCTCTGCTCTGTGTTGTGTGCAACTGTCTTATATAATAGTATATGAGCCTACTAGACTCTCACACACACCATAACATATATCCAGCTATTAATAGTATATATCATGTGTGCATCGCAAATAAGCCATTGTGCGTGTATTACACTACTGTGTGATCCTCAACACCATTTCAACAAAGTGTCAATCACTAAGTACAATCTGATGTAATATCCTCTGCAACTGTACACGCCCTCATTATACATCTGTCCCGCTAATGTCGTCCAAAGAGAACAGTCAGGAATATAGTCGATTCAAGTTGTCTAGAGACAGTGTGCTACTATAATCTGTTGCTATAAGTTCTCCCCTCACTAACTTAATCAAATGTGATAATTGTGTATGTAGTAGTGTAATACCGAATAACATGCCATTAAAAATAACCCTCATTCTATCTGACTACTCTCATAACTGGACCTTACTATCCCTCGCTCACACGTCTATTAACAACATAAGAGACCCAATGAAAAAGATAGTTGAGTGTAGCCTAATTAGCGACTATCATTAGACCCATCTGAACACTTCATAGAAAGACCTCGATTCGACATATGATTCTAGCATCATACTAATGTCTGTTATACGATAAAAATTCCTACTTTCGTTGACAGTGCCTGAATTGTAATGCTAGAGTGGTCCATTTGCCACAAGATACTTACGCGACAAATAGTATGCTACCGGCTAATCATAAGTGTGTGTATAATAGTAAGCGTTCTGTAATGTGCACTCCTCTCCACCTCGCTACCCCCCCCCACCCTCTAGTGCAAAACCCCCATTAAGTAGCTGAGCACTAAAGCTCATACCTAGCACTCAAGCTAGAATCGAGATAAGATGTCACTAGAGTCGTATTGTACGTTATATGAATAATGTGATATTATAGATAGGAGATACACAAACAGCATAAATAGGAAATAAACTCCGCATTATTGTGTGAGATTTTGTAAAACAGTTGCTAGATTAAGCCTAGGGACAGATGCCTCCAAGAAGAGAATTTACTCTATCCTTACCTGAAGATGAATTTATACTTGCTCTCAAGCGCTTATCACTGAGATCGAGAATAAATTGATTAATATATCATAGTAATAGAGTGTAAGAGAAGTAACATGCTCTCTGAATAGCTATAAAGAAATCGTCACTCAGGTTGTTATGATATTCTCCGAGCTACGCACCGAGTGTAGTGTTTTAATTACAACTATATAACTATCCTAGTGCATCTCCAGCGCAATAGAGCTATGTGTGACCCCTATACAAGATATGATCCTGTTAGTGAACAGTGAAACTGCTCCCTGTGTGTGTTGGCAGTAAGAGTGTTGTGTATGATATATGTGAGACATTAGAGCTAGCGCTGTAGTCAGTAAATACCTCTCTACTTACGTGTTTTGATATAATAAAATCTCGACTTCACGATGCGCTTCGTGTGGTGTCACAACGCATCCAAACCCCTGATCGGCTTGCCCCTGTGTATAGACTATCTATCCCAGTGAGAAGAGAAGTTCTCTTCTCTATAATGGTCATTAAGTGGTATAGAAGGAAATACAGCTAAGAGCCACAAATGTGTTTGAGTTTGTAGCTTAACTCGCGAAATTTTAGTATCTGGGTGTGTGAAATAATGTGTGAGAACCAACTATCTCTCTATAAGTCTGAGATTGTTGTGCAGGAGTATAATATGGTCGAAGCATGTTTTTGTGGAATGCTCTCCGCGCGGGAGGTAGAGCGGTTGTAAAAGACAGAGAGGGGAGAGAGAACATATACTAAGAGGTCCGTCATGTCGGTAAATGTCTGGTACTCCATTATATACGCCTGAGAGATCATTGAGTGATCGGTCGTTTAAGGGACTTTATTATACAGACTAGACGTGAAATGCTCGGAGGATAAAGAAGCAAAGCAAACCTAATGCTTTAGATTAAGATAGTTCGCTGTGGTTGACAGCATGTGTGTCGTAGTGGTACACTATGTTGTTGTGCGACTATGTGTTGTGAGATATTTGTCGCGATGTGGTGATCTTGTGTAGTGTCTACGCGTATACTGGAGATACGAGTTGGTCAGTGTGATCGCATTGGGGTTCATATATTGTGACAGAAGTAGGTACGAGGTGAATTATACAGAGCAGAGTAAAGCCGCAGTGTTTCTTGGTGTGCGACAGGACGTGTTGGGATCACTAAGGCGGGTTGTTGTGATGTCGAGCGCTCTAGTCATGAGGCCAATTCCTTCGTGACACTGTTCTACGCAATCTTGTCTAAGGATATAACGCACCTAGTGAAGGGGCTTTAATTATGATAACTCCATTGAGTAAAGATAGTGCTCCTTGATTAAAACTAATACTACTATATAGGTCTATATAGTCTCAATCACCATCTAATTGTTGTTTGTGAAATAATGATTAATTCCCATTTTGACAAATAAATGGCCATGTATTAATGCTCGTATAATCGTTAAATAGTTACAAATCGCCTTTGTAAAATAACATTTTATAAACGTTTAAAACAAGTATATATTTCTATTTATGTGATTCCAAATGCTTTCGGCTATATAAAAATTTTATACAAAAAAACGGAAACAACAAACACTATTCATACTCAGGAAACTAGTGTCTAGTCTTACATAAAATTTACAGATCTCACGAAAAATTATGAAATTCGGCACAGGTTTATGAAAATAGCTGTTCCCGAACAAACTTTGTAAGTTTTACATTTCACCGACTTCAATCACAGACCGAGGCCCTCGAAAATGAGCTTCAGCAGCTGCTGAAGCCGTGCACAGTTTTTCAAGCTTATATATATAATTGTTCGATAACTTTGAAACGTAGTTATCTTACTCGTTTTAACTTTCGTTTATTTAGTGATTCTTTCGTGTACGTCTTCGTAATTAAAAGTTTTATAATTATTTTCCATAAAATTGATTATTGTGAACAGTAAACTTTTATAAAATTATGTTTTATAGAAAGTTTAATTAACGTTATAACTAGTAAATATGTATCTTCTTCGTTTAAATCGTTTATTTTATTTTTGTTACGAGTTTCTTATCTTTTTGGAAATCGTCATGATGTTATGTAGAATTTTATAAAAAATAAATAATATGTTATTTTACACGAATTTTGACAAGAAACTTGGTTTTTGTTGTGACTTTTGATTCAACGTCCATTATGCGCTGATCTCTAAGGTGTGAGTATATAAGAATCCCCGTAAAGATGTGGTGTGTGTAGTGACATGGTTATTTGAGATAGTCCATGGTGTGTGAGAATAAGTTGAATATTCAGTAAGTGATAAGTAGTGATGTGACTGTTAAGTCTTGTTGTCGATAGTCAGTGATTTGCTCGGGATGAGATATCCGCGCAGCGAGAAGGTAGTTTAACCTTAAATGAGATGTTAGTGTGATGACCATAAAGTATCTAAAAACCTTGTTTAGCTATAAATCCAAAGCTTGAAAATTATGAAATCATAGAATTAGCGTTATTAAACCTTAATCTTACTTTCTTTGATTCATAATTGCACCAATTGGTTTAACTATGGCTTGCAAAAACCTTAGTTTATCTTAGAATTGTTGATGTATATGGCTTGAATATGTTGAAGTAAATATTTGTTATGGTTTATGTAAAGGTGTCGGTGTTTGCGTGACGCTTAAGGATAAGTGATAACGAGAGGAGTTATTTGGTGAAAATATTACTAAGTGGTTTATACTTGAACTCACTAGTTATACATGTATATATACGGAAACGTATTTGTCAAAAATTTCTCAAGACAGGGTCAATGCTGTCAAAGGGGGAAAATATGGTTCAACGGGGACAATTGGGAGGGTTTTAGGGGGGATTACTAGCTTTACTAGTCTTGAGTCAAAGTAACAAGGTATGGCTAGGTATTAATGAGCAAGTGAAGTACATTGACCAAATGGAAGGTTTTACTCTAATTTATTGTATATATGACGCTTAACATTTAGGCATCAAATGATATATAGATGATATATTTTGTATCTTTAATTGTATTGGGTTTAAAAGTGGGTATTTGTTGATAGCGTAGGTAAAGTTTTTGGTGGTTCAGGGCGTGCCTAAAAACGTAATTTTATCGTCGAAACGAAATCAATTTAAGTAAACCAATAAAAAATAGAAAATAATACAGTTAAATAATTATACTCAAAATAATTACTTAACAAATTGATTGATTGTAAACATTTTTTGTTTGGTGGTCACGTTTTAGGCTAAAACTTTCTAATTTTTAACTTACGCGATTATATCTAGAAAAATAAAAGTAAACGCGTCACGAGAAAAGACATATAAATAATTAACGTAAAACTAGGATGACGTCGGCTATGACCTGAAAATTCGGAAAATGTTACCATTTCGTGTAGTATAATGAGAGAAATTAACAAGGCAAAACGGGTTGTACATCCAACGCATTCTCACTTTGATGTCAAATGATAGGGTTAGGTGCTACTTCCCAAGATCAATGGAATACATCGCGACCATTAAAACAACTGGCTTGATACATGGACACACTACAAACATCCAAGGTTAAAGATACAGATATTTGTATAACGACAGTATGTTTGGTTTCACTTACATTTGGAACATTAGCGAAAATAGATCATTCGATTAAAGAGCCGAAGAGCGACGATATACATTTAGAATAACGGCCAGAATTATCATCGAATGGGTTACTACTTTCCCAGGATGAAGGAGCTCAGCATAGGTAAATGCTACAACTCTATTTTTTTGACATCGGAAATGAATTTAGTAATCAGATGTTCGCGCGTTTGGCTGGATAAACGAAATCATGCGAAAAAGGCGACAAAAACATAATGGCAAACCTAACTCAAATGTTGGTCACTAAAAGCCAATAGTCAAGTAATTCCAGACTGGCAATAGAAATGGTGTCATTCAATCATTTCAAAAGGACTTTGGGATGAGGTGACCTATAGCGAGAGGAATGAGAAAACACTAGACATTACATCGCACCTAGACTATGAGTCTCTTTGATCGAAGTCCAGCGATGATCACTAAATCGATTTTTGTGATTGGGAAACTCGATGTGTCGTTGTGTAGGTGTTAGTTGATGTATCAGTTTTACATTTATTTTTTTGAGACCGAACTTCTACCTAAAAACAAACCCTTTATCGGGCAGTATATCACAAAGTCAGATGGAGTTTCGTGGTAGTACGGGTTGCGTCGAATCAATAAGATGCGAGAGCGTTATATCTTAAATATATCAGTATTTTTATTTTAGTTATCTAAGTTAATACCTAAAGTATGGTACGCTGAGATCATGATTAGAGATGTAAGTGGAATGCGTGTGTGGCAGAATGTACTTTGGGTGAGATAGTTTTGGAGCCAGATTAGTTTGTGGTGTCGCAGCTGTGTGAGCCTGATAGGTTTGGATAGAGACGGAGATGGGTCTGTATATGTATTGATAAGGCTCTGAGATGATATCTAAAGAGATAATGAGTGTTGCCTTTCTATATAGGTACGGTTGGCAAAGCTATAGTAAGGAAAAACGTTAACATCATGTAAACCAAATTATTCCAATTAAAAAAACGCAGAAGTTATATTTGTTAGTGATGTGATTGCTTTATCTCTCGGAGGCGGCCATATCATTCTAGTGTTAAGCTAACCTCTCTAGTGGTGTATCTTTTTGGTACATTCTTCACAAATTTAAGTACGCACATAAATTCTGTATTATATAAACGTCTTTTCGCACTAAAGCATCCTACTTTTATTGATTGTTAATCTATTCTTATGGGATTTGAAGCAATGTGTGATCTCTGTTAAAACCAGTTCTTAGCTCATAGAGACTTATTACTAAATTACTCTCCTTTTGACCGGTATTGTTCTAATATAAGTGTGGTAGTTCACTATCAAACCAAGCGCAAGGAATCTCGGAAACGTTATTTGTGTGTAGAATCTTCTAGGCTCACCTGCTAGTATAACTGATCATCACTAAACTAAGTACAGGCAATCTATCTGTATTATTTCTCGTGTAAGCTACGCTAAGCGCGATGTGATCCTTGAAAGACACTGGCTATTTTAGCACCGGTTTTATTTGAGTGAGTCTTAACTTTCCACTTATATAATGATTACTTGTGCCGAGGGCCACACCTGATCTGTTTGTCCTAGGTGTGGTAGCTACTGGTGATATGCCACTTAGTTTTAGATATGTAACGAGTTATTAAAACACATATTAACGCTGAGTATCAGGTGATAAACCATAATCAATAACCAACGACAAAATTAGAAGCGATGCGAGATAAAGAATAATATCTAAAATCATTGTAAATGTCTTACATAAACTTAGTGGCTAATTCCTAAAGGTATCAGCCAATAAACATTGTGATGTAATACAGAACGTGTATATATATTCGTAATTCAAACAAGGCAATACGTAACCGTGTATTAATACGAAAATGAGACCATGAAGATTGTAATGATTATCAAGAGTATCAGGAATTCATCTGAAGAGGTCTTACATGTATGAGAGTGAAGCATGTTGCAGCACCTTCTGGGCTTCTTTGTCTTCTGAAAATTACCTTGGTGGTAAATAAGCTACAACACTAAAAGAGTTTAGGGATTTATCCCCCCCACTCTATTTATAGCGTCTGGAAATAGGTCGATACGGCGTATCGAGTGTCTTCGATACGATCGTATTGGGGATTTCTTGAAGTAGGGACCACGTTTGATATCTTAAAGGAAATATTTTATTTCCATGTAGTCTTGAATACGACGTATTGGTTTACTGGATACGGCGTATTGGATTCATTGTTTACTTACGTGGTCCATTTGGTGAAGTGTAGGCACAGAGTACGCCAAATCTTCCTTGATGGATACGGCGTATTTGGTTGTTCAGAAAAATTAATCTTCAATATCTTGTTTAAGCTCTAGAATGCGTGCCGGTTTAGTTAACTATTCACAAGTTCTCTTACTATTACTGCAATTCTCAAATTACAAATGATTAAAGTAACCAATTTCTTTGCACAATAATTATACAAAATAGGTGAATTGAGTGGTGATAAATGGAGGCTATAAATAGACTGTGATTTGATGTCTTTCAAAATGTCCATCCCACTTTGAATTCCTAGTCTGTATTGCCCTCATCGTAGCCTTTAGTAAGTTAGTTGCTCTTATCCTTTTCATCCTTCTACCTTTATTGTTTCATTTGTTTTTTACTTCTTCCCTAAATTCTGTTTTTTTAGTGGCCTATACTTATTATAAATATGTATCCATGTAAGGGATTTTTCTGTTGAAGCATTTATTTGATCTTGTATTTCAAGTTACACAACAAACACCTCACAAAGTGTGTTGTAAGAGTGAAAACACTCAAAATCACTGCAACTAATCTAGGTTGGTAACATGAACTAATTCGCTTAATCGATATCGGTTCGTGATGAGTATTCCTAGTTCTGGGCCTTGGCAAGGATTACACATCTCCACAACGTAGTGCTAATGGGCTTGAGTAACATTGTTTATATAGGTGTAAAATGGGTTTTTATAATAAGGCTTAGGGAATTGATCTTTCTCTACATATTTCACCAGTAAAGTTAACACATCCATAACAGTAGGATCATAGAAGACACACGCATACTCATTGTGCTGTAAGACGAAATAGAAATGTGTGTTGTCGATACATCCTCGTTTCGAGTTTAACCAAGGTTAGGATAAAGAATTGTTAGTAGGGTAGGGGTCTGATTTTACTTTTACAATAGTAATAAACAACAAGGCAGCTGAGACTTGCTTACTTGTTGGCCGTAACGAGGGAAATAGACATGCATGCTGCACGTTCACATCCTCTCATCTCGCGTTAAAACCCTATGTTAATGATTAGGGAAAGTCAAGAATGAAATTCCGTTGTCTAGAAATATAAAAATTACTGATGGCTCAAATAGTCTAGGGTTCCAAGATATAATGTTGCTATGATCGACTTTTTTCCTGACAATTATACATGAGAATAAGACCAATCTATTTACAAGTACATCTTGATTCATGTAGATAAAAGAAACAAACAACTTTGATAATTGGCGTTACCCTGATACGGATCACACTTCCTAATGACATACCATTACTTTACATACTTTTTACAAGGCAAGTGGTGATATCTACCACTTTGTTAGTGTTTAAGAAATTTAAAAAAAATCTTTGTACATCGTGTTTTTGACTTGATAATGGATCTGTTATCAACGAATAATTGAGTGCCTTCATATAATTCCTTCGGATTATAAGTGTGTTTTGCGAATCGGATTGAGAATATTTCGAATACTTTTCCTTAATCTTTTTTGTTGCGGTATTTTCTAATTTTTTCTGATTCTTTTTTTGTTCTTTTTTGGTTCTTTTTTTTTTTGTCTTTCTTCATTTACTTAACTTCGAACTCGGTGGTTATTTCACCATTGTTTCACGATCATAATAAATCTGGATTAATTCCGTTTCGGTAATTATTATTCTTTTCGGAATCCTTATATATCTTTGATTCCATATATATTTTGTGCTTTGTTGGTTGTAATAATAAATGAGTTTGAACTACTCTTATACATTCCCTTTTGCAATAGTGCAAATTTATTCCGCTACAGTACGAAAGATAGAAATTGAGTGCTCAAGACTCTATGATAATACTTGTCTTTACACTTTTAAGACAAATATGCAACTGATTTTGTGGAGCTTAATCTAACAGGTAGGCTAAGGTGTAAAGGTGTATACGAAAAAATAGTTGGTCTTTGTTAATTTCTAATGGATTGGATGTATACAAGGTTTTTTAGTTGATAGGTGTTTTGTCTTTGTATCTTAATCTGTTATGAGAGGTAAAACTCGCCAATAAATGTTTTTGTGAAGGGAGTTTAACATAACCTGTTTGGTAGTTAGTTATATAAAATACATATGTATAGGCTTGTTGTTGGGTGTGAATCCTAAAAAACTGTACCTCTATGTAACATGTGTTATCTCCATCTAATAATTCAATTATATTCTCCATTATTGTGTGGTTATCGAATAGAGATTATATCCAAAGCGCAGTAAGTTGATAAAGTCTTTAACTTCACCGGATACTTCTATAATGTATGGAGTATTTGCGCTTAACTTTTGGAACATGGATAAGGCTAAATATCTCACTAGATCTAATTATGGGTTATTGTGTGTGGGTTATGTAAAAACAGTAATTTAAGAAAGCCTTTATGTTTGCTTGTATTTTTTTGTATTTTTGAGCCTAAATTTAAGCAAGTTATAGTGAAATAGGTCAAGTTATTGCTATTTCTAATTCACACTTCCCCCCAGTATTTAGAATTGTATACCTTGGTCCGCGTTTTGGTTTGAGTTATTCATATTATATCGGGAATTTTATTTGTGTGGAGATTGAGAAATCTTCACCTATTATTTTGGCTTATGTGTGTGTGTTTGTAGTAATTTAGTTGAGTGTATGGGAGCTTTGATGGGGTGGTGGTAATGCGGCGGTGTTGTGTTTTGACAGCATTAGTGATTGCCTGAGTGATGAGTTTCAGGTGTGTAGGATAGTATTGCAGGGTGGGGTGCGGAGGGTGGTGCCAGGTGAGGCGCAGCTGGGATTTGTGTGGTTTGTGTTGTGGATTTGGTTCAGCGAGAGGTGAAGGAAGAAGAAGGGGTGGGGGGGGGCACGTATTGCTGTGTTTTTTTGTTACTAATTCGTTCTGTGATTGTTGACATGATCCAGGTTTATTTCAGTCGGTGTGGGTTTGTTTTTTTTTTTTTTGTTTTTGTGTTTTTTGTTTTTTTTTTTTTTGTGTAGGATGAGAGGAGTGAGGAGACTTTGTTGGGAAGCCGAGGGGTTGTTGTTCTTTTTGTTCTGTGATGGTTGTGTGTTTTGTTTTTGGGTTGCGTTTTGGGGGCTTCGAGACGCGGGTGTGCGTGGAAGAGGTTGTGTGAGGTGGAGGCGAGTGAATTGAGCGTATGCGGGAGATGGAGTATGCTGGTTCATGGATGTTTCGTGGGTGAGCCGGAATTTTTTTTTGTTTGGGGGGGAGGAGAGGGGCGGGATGTGGGTGAGGTCCAGGTGGTAGGTGGCTGTTGGTAATTAGGGAGGAGCGATTTGCACTGGTTGTTTGGCTATCGGGATGATCGGGCTGGTGTTTGTGCATGTGTTTTGTTTTTATTTTTTTTTGGGGGTGAAGCGGGGTTAAGGGACTTTTGTTAGATTTTTTGATTTTGTTTTTTGTTTTGGTTGCTTTCTGCTTGGGGGGGCTATAGGGGGTACGATTTATGCGGTTTTTTTTTGTTTTTATTTTGGGAGTGCAGCTAGTAGTTTTTTTTTATTTGGTTTGTGTTGGGTGTGTGGAGAGAGTGAAGTGGAATGAGGAGATTGGTGGACGATTTTTTTTGAGGGAAAGGGGTGTCGCGCATGGAGGGGAAGAGGGGGTGGGGTGGATGGTCGCAGATTGTTTTTTTTGGGTGGTGTGGTGTTCGTCTGGGGTTGTGGTGTATTTGGTGGGTGTGGGGGTTGTCTCCGCGGCTGTGGTGCGCGATTTTACTTATCTTTGTGCCTTTAGTTCTATTTGTTTTCTATTTTAGTTATGAGGGAGATAATTACTTCTCATTTGTTCATCATTTTTTAGTTCTTATCAGTTATTTCAACTTTGCCGTTTTTTTCATATTCCCCGCGAGTTCCTTATATCTCGCAAGTTCAAGAGGTCTCTGTGATCATAATTATCTTGGTTCTGGTTTATTTGCTAATTACTTTTTACTCTCCTGTTCATGCATTTCATCGAGGACTTGAAATCAATGCATATTTCCGCTACAGAAGATACATTTCTTTGAACAACATGATCTTCGTTGTCTTCCACATACTGATCATACGGAATAATATTACTATTTACTGTATAGTCAGCATTAGAGCTCAACAACGTATTGTGTTGTTCATCGGTTTGGCAATCTCGTGTACTTCATATACTTATCTAAATGATTTTTACTGAAGGTATCATGATCTTGTAACCTCACAAACGGAGTATTGGGTCATATGTAGGCCCGGCTTCATCGTAGATTCGATCTTTTCCGATGTGAGATTTGTCATGAACCCTGGTCTGTGTCGTGGACACTCGAACAATACACAACAACAAACATCCCCCACCCCCCCCTAACAACAAAAAATGTCACTACTTCATTCACTTTGCACTAATTTTTCCTAATATTTTGCACAGGACCTCGATAAAAGAAATCAACAAAGATGGTGATAGTATCTACAATCTAGAAAATATTGGAAGTGTTGGAGGTCTTAAAACATCAAGACGGCTGTTCAAACACAATTCTTGCTCAATTAACTGTGCACAACTTGGAGAGATCTCCACCTGAGCATAAATATTAGGGAGTTTCTCATTCTAATTCTTTTTAATTCCCGTTTTTAATGTTTTATCTATACAACGAGGACGTTGTATAATTCAAGTGGGGGGATGGGAATTAGAATGTATACTTGTCCTATTTTTCACATAAAATGCTTAAATTATGCTCAAATTTAAAAAAATTCAAGCATACTTTTGTGAAATTACTTGTTACTAACACACACACATAACCCTTATTAGATATTGTGAGGTTTAGCCTTTATCCGTTTCCAAATGTTTAGCCAAATTCCATAAATATATGAGTATGCCGGTGATGTTGTAGACTTTAGAACTTGGCTTGGTATATCTATTCGAGACCACAATAATGAGTACTATGGATTTAGATGGAGTAACTTGTTTAAATTGGTAAATTTTTAGGATTACACCCAAAAAGCCTATACATGTTGTTTTATTAACTAACTACACTGGTTAGTTAAATCCCCGTATAAACCCTTTGTTTACTCTCATCTTAAGAGTAAGATACCCTTAGAAAAACCTGTAGAGCCAATCCTTTAGGAATTACACCAACTATTTGTTTCGTTACACCTTTACACCTTAGCCTACCCTGTTAGATTAAGTCCATTTATCAGTTGCTAGTTGCTTAAAGTGTAAAGTATGTATTTCCCGAGTCTTGTGTCAATTTTCTATCTTTGGTACGGTTGGGAAGAAATTTGCACATTGCAAATGGGAATGTATAAAGTAGTCAAAACTCATGTATTTTTACTACCAACACAATTATTGGTACATCCGAAGAATGAAGAATTACCGAAGGAATTATCCGGAGTTATTATGATCGTGAAGATGGTGAAATTACACCGAGTTTCGTAGTTAGTATATGAAAAACAAAAAAAAAGAACAAAAAAAGAACAAAAAAATCGAAAAAATTAGAAAATCGCAACAAAAAGAGAAGGAAAGTTTGAAGATAATCGTTTCGCAAAAGCTTAGACCGAAGGAATTATATGAAGGATCGATTATTCGTTGATACGTCTTATAAGTCAACGATGTAAAGTTTTGTATAAAGTGGTAGATATCACCACTTGTCTTGTAAAAGTATGTAAGATGATTGGGAAGTTGACCGTTATGGGAACGCCAATTCAAGTTGTTGGTTTTTATCTATGATCAAGACGTTTGTAAATAGTTGTGTCTTTTTTATGGTAACGGTCGGGAAAAAGTATCTAGCAACTTATATCTTGGACCTAGTCTATTTGCTTCGTAATTTTTATTTAACAACAATTTATTTCCCTTTCCTAATCATTAACCATGGGTTTTACGCGAATGAGGATGTGATCGAGCATGCATGTCTATTCCGTCGTTACGGCCATGTATGCATGTCTCAGCTGCCTTGTTGGTTTATTACTATTGGTGAAAGTTAGAAGATCCCTACCCTATATCATTCTTTATCCTAACCCTTGGTTAAACTCGAATGAGGATGTGATCGAACACACATGTCTATTTCGTCGTTACGACCATGTATGTGTGCTTCAGATGCCTTGTTGGTGTGTTACTTTTGGTGAAATATGTAGAATGATCAACCCTAAGCCTTATTATAAAAACCCATTTTACCTTTATAAACTTGTTACTCCTTAGCTCTAGTTGTGGAGATGTGTATCCTTGCCAAGCCTATGATAGAATACTCGTCACGACCGAGCAATTAAGCGAATTAGTTACATGTTACCACCTAGATTAGTTGAGTGATTTGAGTGTTTTCATCTTCATATTTTGTGAGGTGTTTGGTTGTGTACTTGTAATAGATCAAATAAATGCTTAAACGGAAAAATCCTTAAGGGATACATTTTTATAAACTTCTAAAGGCTACTTGAGGATAAGTAGGATTCAAGTGGGGGGGATATTTGATGACATCAATTAAAAAAAATAAGAAATAGAAAGATATAAGACAAAGAAATAAAATGAGAGGGGATGTCTCATAGCTTTTAGAGATTATAGCCTCATTTATCCCACGCAATTAACCTATTTTGTAAAATTATAGCAAGATGCTTTAGTGTTAAGACTTTATAGAACATGAGAGGTGAATATTGGTAGAATTGATCAAGGAGAGAGGTAGAAGCTAAAAGGAGACTTGGTGAAAGTTAACTAAACGGCACGAATTCTAGAGCTTAAAGAGATATTTGAAGATTAATGTTCTGACAACCAATACGCCGTATATCATCACTCTCATGAGGAGAGTAGAGAGTGCGTTAAGTCTAGTGAGCCTAGCAGACACCTTCAGACTCAAGAGAGAGACCACGAAGTGAAAAGAAAAGGAACTCCAATAAGCCGATGACAGCAAGAGACCAATAGAGTCGTGAATATCAAGCTACATGGAAATTAAGGAAGAGAAACCCGTCTGAGAAAGGAGATCTATCAAAACGTAGGTCCCTACTTCAAGAAATCCCCAATACGTCGTATCGAAGACACTCGATACGGCGTATCGACCTATTTCCAGACTCTATAAATACAAAATCCTAAACTCGTTTTAGGTGTGCTTTTTTACCACCAAGGTTAATTTTCAGAAGACAAAAGAAGCCAAGAAGGTGCTGCAACATGCTTCAATCTATATGGAAACCCTTGTAATTCATATACTCTTGATAATCATTCAATCTTTGGTATCATTCGTTTAACTCGATTAGTTTACCTTGTTTGATTCGATTATTATATTTGTATTCATCACAATGGTTATTGGCTGATACCTTTAGGTATTAGCCATATTTATGAAGATTTCAATGTTTGATTTGTTTATCTCGATCGCTTAATTTGTCGTTGGTTATTGATTATGTTTATCACATGATACTCGTTTATGTGTTTTAATATACGTTCAATTCGTATCTAAGGATATCACATGTAGCTTAACTAGACATCAGATAGTTCTCGCATAGTAATTTATATAGGTGGAATTAAGATCACAAATAAAGTCGTGCTAAATCCGTGTCTAAGGATATCGCTTGTAGCTTAACTAGATATCAGATGTTATGCTACTGTTACGCGTAATTGTAAGAAGTAGAGTCTAAGATCATTATACTAGCAGGTGACCTAGAATGATTCTAACAAATAACGTTCCGATTCCCTTGGCTTGGTTTGGATAGTGAACTACCACTTATATAAAATACCGTAAGGAGTAAGTTAGTAAAGTCTCTATGAGCTAGGGTTTAACAAGATCACCATTGCTTTAATCCCTAAGATAGATTATAATCAATAAATAGGATGCTTTATGCGAATGCGTTTAATTATGACAGAATTAGTGTATCTCAAGTTTTAGAGAAGTACCGATTTAAATACTGAGGAAAGAGAGAAGTACGCGTATAGTTGTGTGCTATGAATGTGAAGTAATCATTGCACTACTAAATAAACTTGCGTTTTAATTGGACTAAATATGGTTGATAGACCAAGTTGTAGTTGATCCTTAGTCATTTCTAGGACTCTTGTCACTCCGAAGAAGATATGTATGTAAGATTCAGTGTCTATAAGATGCTCCTTGTGTAGGTTTTATTGTCATCATAGTTACCCTAGAGGTTTAGAAGTAGAACTAATAAAGAGATAGGAGTGCGCTAGGTCATCTCCGCAACACGTCTGTGCCGTGAATTCTACCCGTGTGACCTCGTGTCTTAGAACACACTCCTTAAAGTTGTTCGTTGGTTTAACTTAGATAACTAAAATACTGATAGATTAGATATTAACGCTCTCGCTCTAGTTGATCGACAACCTCCTACTTACCACGACTATCCATCTGACTGGAGATACTGACCGTTTAAAAGTGTTGTTTTTAGGTATAGTCGGCATAAAATAAATAGTAAAACTTGATACATAAATAACACCTACACGACGACACATCAGTTCCCTATCACCAAAATCATTTATGATCATCGCTGTGGTATTCTCGAAGATAGTAAGGTGCGTTGTATTGTCTAGTAGTTTTCTTCACTTAGTAACATTCCCTAAGCTTTTGAAGGATTTGAATGACACATTCTTTTGGCCATCTGGGATGACACTTGAATATTGGGTTTTGTGATCCAACATTTGAGTGCTGGTTTGCCATTATGTTTTTGTCGAACTTTTTTCTGCATGATTCGTTATCACAAAAAAAAAAAACTAAAAAAAAAAGGCCCCAGACATTCTGATTTATAATTTCATTTCCCATGTCAAAAAAATAGAGTTGAGCATACCTAGGCTGAGCTCCTTCAGCCGGAAGTAGTAAACCCATTCGATGATAATTCTGGCCGTTTATTCTAAATGTATATCGGTCATCCCTCGTATTAATCCGACTCATGATCTATTTTCGCTCCAAATGAAGTGAAACAAAAACATAATGTTTGTATACTTGATTGATCTTTAAAACCTGATGTGTAGTGTCCTTATAGTCCAAGCAGTTGCTTTAATCGGCAGCGTTCTTTATTGAGTCTTGGGAGTAGCACCTTACCTTCTTGACATCAAAGTGAGAATGTTGGATTTACAACCCTTTTTGCCTTGTTATTTCTCTCTTTATACTACACGATAGTGTAACATTCCGAATTTTCAGGTCATTTACGACGTCATCTATTTTACTAATTATTTATTTTCTTTATCGCCCCCATACGCGTTTACTTTTATTTTAATAGTTAAATCGCGTATGATGTTAAAAATTATAGTTTAGCTTAAATAACGGACACACAACTAATTAAATGTTTACATCAAGCAAAGGTTAAGTAATTATCTTTGAGTATAATTATTTACTTTGTTTATTTTATTTTTTATTGGTTAGTAAATTGATTTCGTTCGCGATAAATTGCGTTTAGGCACTCCCGGAACCACCAAAACTTTTCTACGCTTCAAAAAATACCCACATTTATACCCAATACATAAAAGTTACAAAATATATCATATATATCATAAGCATGCCGAAATGTTTGCAATATATACAAGAAATATAAGAAAACTCTTCCATTTGGTCAATGTACTCACCTTGCTCATAATACCAGCCATACCTTGTTACTTTGACTGAGTGCTCATATTCGATTATGCATTGTATGCACCGTTAAGAATATAAGCCACACATAAGGAAGATATAGAGTATGACCTGTAACATTTCATATTTTCAGGTCATTTACAACTTCATATATTTCACTAATTTTTTTTTTCTCGTACGCGTTTACTTTTAATTTTAATAGTTAAGGTTAAATCGCGTGATTCAAAAATTAGCAATTATAGTAAACGAAAACCAAACGAATTTAATTTTTTCGTCAAGCAATCAATATGATATTTTTGCAGGAATATTATTTAACCTTCATATTTTATTTTTATTGACTTCATAAATTATGTATATTTCGCGATAAAGTGCGTTTAGGCATACCCGGAACCACAAAAATATTTCTACGCTTCAACAAGTGCCTAGATTTTTATACAATACTCAAAGTTTTATAAACCCATGTCCCCCCCCCCTAATTTTCGTGGCATATATGTCCTAGGGGACATATAGCTCACATACTTTCCCTAATTTGGTCTTATACATTTCTAGTTATTAAAACCTAGCCCTAAGATGTTTCTTTGACTACATGGTCTTCCTTAAGACCCTCCCATTGTCCCCTTGACCAAGACCCCCCTCCTTTGACTCATTTATGATTACTTTGACTAGTCCATACTATATAAGACCTAAGTTAGCTTATAAAACACATAGATAACATATTCCAAAGGTGTAAAAGCTCAAAACTTCTCCCTCCCCCCTCTTGCTAGCTCACGGCACACACAAGCACACACACTCAACCCATACAAAATTTTATGCAACCCATACACATCTATACACATCATTCTTAAGACGTACTAAGGTGTTTTCAAGCCTCGGTTATCCATTTTCAAGTATTTATCAAGAAAGTGAAAGTTTTGGGTTTTGGATCTTAAGATCTTGCAAGCTTGGTTTAAAAATCTAAACAAGGGTTTAGATTGTATTTTTCATCATCATACATCATATTAAGGTTAACTAAAACTCTTTATGTCTTTACAATTTTCATTTTCATGCATATATATGTTCTATGTAGTTAATCACCATTAGAAATACTTTTAAACATGTGAAAAGGATTTTTACTTGTTATCATTGTTTCATACACTTTTACATATGATATGTTGTTGGTAAAATCATGTTAAAATAGATACATAAGTATTTTACATTCTTGGTTAAGTATAAAAAGTATATATACAAGATTAGTTTTTGTAAGTTTATTAAAAAGCTTCAAGTAAAAGTACTTAAAGATATATATAAGTTATAGAGAATCTGTTTTGGTACATGTTTTATAACAGAAAAATGATATTTTATAAATGTAGTACATCTCATGAGGATTCCGAAATGATAAGAAACTTGAAAAACCGATTTATAACGAAAAAGATACACTAAAAACGAGTTTATATTAATTAATACTTTTATAAAACTATTTTTATAAAAAGTTACTATTTATTTCAGAAACTTTATTATTTTTAAACCTCATAAATAAGTATAACTTTCAATTACGAGAACGTGCTCGAAAGAAACGTTAAAAACGGATTTAAAACGACAAAGTTATGTCATTTTTACTACAAGTATATTTATAAACATTTTTCCTTAAAACCATGATCTCTAACTTTCAAATAAATGGTGATGAACTATATAGGATTATATATGATAGCCGTACTATATTACTAGGGAGTTTCATAATGAGGCCTCTTCGGATGTCGTATTGACGAGTTGTGGATTTACGATTTAAAGTGTCCTGGCTCCTCGTACGTCATGTCATGACCTCTTAATTATGATAGCCCGAACGATAGTACAATGAGGCTATATACAATCTTTAGGATTCATTAATCAAAGTACTGGAGTACTTATACGACCTATATTAATTTAGGTTGCATTCCGTCATTGCCGTAACACATTTTCTGGTATATTCAGATTGCCATTAACTCAAGGTGAGTTCATAGCCCCCTTTTTCTACAACTGTTTTACAAAATCTACGGGGTGAATTACATTGCTTATTTTACTATTGGACACAAGTGTTTTTCAAAGTGTATGCTATCCAGATTACTGCCTGATTATTTATGCCTAAGTTACCTTATTGCCGTGAAGTCCCTATTTATCATGAACCGTCAATTGCTATTATAGTGAGCGCTAGTGTTATGGATAGATCTATCGGGACTGACAATCCCCACCTTTCCTTGGGTCACTAGTTTGATCAGGTGCATTTAACATTTAGAGGTGTCCGGGTGTTGGCAAGCATCCTATATTACTTTTGTGGGGCAATCCAATCTATTGATTGAAGTACGTTAAGGCTTCGGTGTCATGAGCTTAGTGCATTAATACCTGTTTTTAGACTATTGAATGTGTTTCAGAGTCTACTATTACTTCGATCTTGTGGTCCATCCTTTTTACTGATAAACCTATGATTTCACTCAACCTTTGTGTTGACTTTTAGCATGTAATTTCAGGTCCTAGGGTATGAAGATTGGACGGGAGCCGTGGCGGATATCAATGAAGACGGATTCTGTGTTTTATCTAAAGTTTATGAAACTTTTATTATCCTAAAAAAAAACTTAAGTCATCTTTTGGTATTATGAAGCTTTTGTTTAATTAAGAATGTTTATGACTTTTAAAAACTTATGGGACCTAATGTATAAACTCTGATTTTGTTATAATGCATCGAATGTTTTGTTTAAAACGTCCTTTTTAAGGTCGTTTCCTATACCTTGATTGTTGTACTTTGACGTAGCACCCCAATGTTACCATTCCGCTGCGACTCGATTTTGGGGGTGTTACAGATGGTACCAGAGCCAAGGTTATAGGGAACTGGGTCATTTTCAAAACCTAGTCTATAACCACAAAGTTTAAAGATTTTCTTTCATTTTTAAATACAGAATCCTTCATCACTGTCCGATATCCACGCGCGCGTATTCCCCGATCCTTACTTACTTTTCTGATTGTCATTATTGCATTATATATATAATCTTATATATATAATACTTGGTTTAAATTCGATCTCTTACGTCTATCTTCTGTCATATCAATATCTATTTCTATCGATCAATTATATAAATATCGACTATCCTGATTAATTTATAATTACTCATATCATCCTCCATTATATACCATGTGCCATAACTCTGCATACTTTTACAAATTCTCAACGAATTGTGTACTTGTGTTGCCAGAATCATGCCGCCCAGGAGATTTAAGAAGAAATCTGTTAGGAAGATAGTGGAAAAGCGTGTGGCCAAAGCCATTGAAAAGTATGAAAAGACTAGAGCTGACTCAAACAATACTGGTGGATCTGGATCAACAAATACTGGAGGAACTGTTGTACCAGAGATGCATGGATGTTCGTATAAGACATTTATGAATGGCAAGCCTCACTCTTTTAAGGGGACTGAAGGTGTAGTCGGACTGAAACGTTGGTTCGAAAAGATGGAGCAAGTGTTTGAAATTTGCAAATGTGCTGAAGATGACAAAGTGAAGTTTGCTATGTGCACGTTCGAGGGTCGTGCTCTGACCTGGTGGAACGGAAATGTTCAGACTTTGGGACTTGCTAATGCTAATCAGATCCCCTGGAGCAATGTGAAAGCTATGATGACCACTGAATACTGCCCAGCAACTGAAATCCAAAGGATGGAACAAGAGCTTTGGACTCTGACTCTGAAAGGAGATGATATTGAAGCTTACAACAATCGTTTCCATGAACTGGCCTTGATGTGTCATGAATTGGTGCCTACTGAAAAGAAGAAGATTGAAAGGTATGTTCGTGGGTTTCCTGAAAGAATCAAAGGAAATATCACTTCTTCTAAGCCTGCGACCTTGCATGAGGCAATCAATATGGCCCGTGAACTGGTCGAGCAATCAGTTCAGGGTAGGGCTGCTAGAATTAGTGAAAGCAATAAAAGGAAATGGGAAGACAACCAGAGAAACAACAATAACAATAACCATAACTACAACAACCACAACAACAACAATAACCGCAACCGAAACAACAATCATCACCAGCAACAAAACAGGAGACAGGAAAATGTCAGGGCATATGCTGCAGCCCCAACTGGAGGAAAGATTTATGCTGGAAATTTACCAAAATGCAACCGGTGCAACTTACATCATCATGGACCATGTCCTCAAAAGTGCCAGAGATGTCAAAGAATAGGTCACATGGAGAAGGATTGTAGAGTTAGGCTTCAGGGTGCAGGTAATGACCTCCTGCAAAATGTGACATGTTTCGGGTGTGGTGAGAAAGGACACTACAAGGACAAGTGTCCGAAAGCAGGGAACCAGCAGAATGATGGAGCTCGTGGGAGAGCTTATGTGGTCTGAATGTGTTTCAGAGTCTACTATTACTTCGATCTTGTGGTCCACCCTTTTTACTGATAAACCTATGATTTCACTCAACCTTTGTGTTGACTTTTAGCATGTAATTTCAGGTCCTAGGGTATGAAGATTTGGACGGGAGCCGTGGCGGATATCAATGAAGACGGATTCTGTGTTTTATCTAAAGTTTATGCAACTTTTATTATCTTTAAAAACTTAAGTCATCTTTTGGTATTATGAAGCTTTTGTTTAATTAAGAATGTTTATGACTTTTAAAACTTATGGGACCTAATGTATGAACTCTGATATTTTGCTACGGCATCGAATGAAATCTTATCTTAAAACGTCCATTTAAAGGTCGTTTTCTATATCTTGATTGTTGTACTTTGAAGTAGCACCCCAATGTTACCATTCCGCTGCTATCTGATTTTGGGGGTGTTACATTAACAAGGTACCCATCATAACTCTTAACAATTACATAAGTTCTTGGTGATTTTAGAAATCATAACTTAACCTAAGTTTATGAAATTCTATAAAAACCCCTCAAATGACATAAAGACGTGGTCTTTAAGCTTTACCTACTGATGGGTAATCATAAGACATGAGTTCAATATCAAGATATGATTTTTACCTCAAATTAGATGATAGAAATATTAGAACAAGAGTTCCTAGCCTTTAATGTAGCAATATCTTGCCTCAAACTTGCTTTTAATCAACTTGGAATCAAAGCCCTAATTCATATGAGTGATGTGTGTCCTTGTCATGGTGTAGAAGGAGAGACTGAAAGATATGAGAGTCGATTCTTCCAGAGATAATCCTAGTGTATATCTTATTTAAGTTTGATATATTAGCAAGAATGGTCCCTAGTGTTAGAACCATTACATAGATGGTCCTTTTGACTAACTAGATTTATAAGAATAATGGAATTTAACTAGCAAGCTTTAAAATAATAATAAATCATTATCGTGCAAAATTTAGGGTGTTACAAATTCAATCTAAGTTGGTAAGAAAACAAACCATTAGGCAAAAGTTACATGATTTTACCACTTGAATTACGGAAAAGTATTAGATGGACTAAGATATATAGTTGGCACAAGTCCAGTTGTAAGCTTAAGGTCCATTCTGGTTTCTACATTTCATTGTTTTTATTATAAATGTTTGATGAATAATACATTATACTCTATAATAGAACTAACCTTCAACAGTGTTGAAGTGGAATGGAAATGAACAATATCGTTATAAAATTAGATTTATGATGCATCAACTAAGTTATACATCACTTGAATACTGATCTACTTTCCTCTACATGCATGGTTACATGTGTGAAAATCCATGGTTGGTTGTCCCATGAGTGACATTGAGCATCATTACAATAGTGTATGTAGCTCAAGTCCTTAACCATTCGTTGAAAATATTTCAACTTTACCCAGTTTGTTGTTTGAGACATAACACTTAGATTTGTTGTTGAAAAAATTTTCCTTCCTTGCTAGCCATCTATGTCACATATCACAAGGGCTGATTAAACTCCAAAAGTTTTTACCATTCCTGCTCATACCATCACTCCAATTTATAAGGAAAACTGATGATGGAAGTACCCACGAAAGCTTTTGCCAAACAATTTTTCCCACCAAATGACACACGTTTTCCCAACAGACGCGCCAAGTGTCACTTAACCGAATTTAACTAACTTTTGGTTATGATACATACATTTGAATTGATCTCTTCCAAACAGAACCAACACAACAAATTTTTGTGTATCGCTTAGTTATCTCGTGCCTTATAAGCTAAGTGTTTTTCTCTGAATTATCCAATTGAGAATTCCATAATACACGACGCATATAAGGTCGAAATACTCATATCTGAAAATGATCTTTATACAATTCAAAAAATTATCTCAAAAATTTTTATTATTACCACTCATACACACTCATATTCTAACATATAATAGTCATCAAAAGCCGCATTGAAAAATGTCCAAGGTACAGAAATAACAATACTATTTAAAAAAACATTAACCTTGTTATAACCAACCTTATTGAGGGCCTGTTTGGTTTGTAGATGGGTTTATGATTTGAATTTGGATTTATTTGGGATAGGATTTGGATTTAGATTTGATATATGAGAGAGAAAATATATTAAAAATATATAATTTATAAATAAACTATTATTAATCATCTTATATCTAACTATATATTTTGAAAAGTAATATTTTAATATGATTTGATGAAAGAGGCAAAAAAAACATGTAATTATGGCCCATAAAATAGTAAAACCCATCGAACCAATAAGGAATAGAAATTTGTGGGACCACCAGGTATGGTGGTCATTTTCTTAGCCTGACTTTTAAAACAAACGTTGAATTTGTCCTTTGATTCTAAATTTCAACGCCAAAGAGGGATACCAAATACGCCCTGAATTATGTTGGATTTGAGTTTTGGCAATAAACAGTACGTCGATCATCATCCTTTAAGTCTATTTCTCATTAACTTATCTATAACAAACCCTGACCGTTGATCGTCTTTTGTTTCTCTTTCATGACACTTGTCTGACGTTTCTCCACGAAAATAAATGTCTAAGACACACTCTTCTACCTTCTCTTTAGTAATTTGGATATTTTTCCATTTGTTTGGAGTGATTTTTTCATGATCCTGCTTGCATTCGCTATAAAAAGAAACCTTTGATGTTCTAATAATATTTCATTGTTTGTGTACTCTATTAATAATGTTCAATAATAACCGTAACATATGGGGAATTCTATAATACAATATGATACCAGAGCAGTTTTGCGGTTTTTTGATCTAGTCGGTCAACAAGAGACGCTTCCTTTATGCCACCCGTCAAAACTTATCCCTTATCGGTATCCAAATTTTGGCCAAAACCTTAGTTGCTTACCGTTTTAGCCATAGATTTTCGCCTGCTTGGAGTTAACTTACACCTTCAGTGTCAATCTATTCACTTTTGAATTATGCACATAACCCAACCAAAAGCATCATCGTCGGCCGTAAACGTGCCTCCACGCGCCGTCAGAATCTGTCGTAAAAGAAAATTATCTTCCATTTGCTTTTGCTGCTTGTTACTGTTTGTGTTGCTGCTGTTTAAGAATTTGCTTTCGCTTGCTTTAATGTTATTCCCGTCCGAGCATTTGTTATTTCACTGCACAAACTGTGTGAAAGTATTAGATGATAGTTGGATTAGCCGGCAAAAGCCCGATTATAATTTAAGTTCCATAAGCTTTATTTAGATTAATATTTTCATTATCTGTACTCTATTTATAATGTTCGATAATAAAATATAACCTATGGGAAATTCAATAATCTAGCAAATAGTTTTCCATTTATGGGTCGACCGAGATACTTATATTGTAAAGTGTACTTAATAGTGTCAACAATCCAAGCAAAAGACACTATAAGAAAAAAAGGCAATTATAGTACTTATGATCGAAACAATAACATAATGGATGAATATAATAAGAGGCTTGCTATAATCAGAAAGTATCTAAAAAAATTCACATAATAATGTGGCATAACACTTGACCCACTTATTTTCTTTTTTCCTTCATCAACTTGAATACGTACATCTGTTCAAAAAAAACTTGAATACGTATCATTTTGTGAAAAACTTTTGTAAAATTTATGTGGTTATAATATTTCTCATATAATAATTGTGGGGGAGTCAACTGTGACAACCGTGATTTGAGCAGGTTAGTTTATGCCTTTATAAATTGCTAAGTGTCCATTTTGTATGTTTCTTGCGTGCTATGTGTTCTATATGTATGTTGAAGTAGTTACATATGTGCATGATGTCATTTTAGAGGTAAATGATTATCTTATTTTGTGTGCATATGAATTTGGTGTTAAGTATTCCATTTGTTCACGTGTGGTGACAATGGAAATAAAAGACGTGTTGCATGCATTGCTACGTCAATTCTTGTTTTTAAGAGTTAAGCGTTTATAAGAAGTGTAAGTTATTAGAAAGGAAGCATGTGAGTGAAATATGGAAGTTCGCAGTAGACTTTCCATAAATAAAAAGTGAGATGTGAAATGAAAAGTTATTTTTAAAAAGTCTAGTAGGTGGCATTTATGTAAAAAGATTTACTCAAATTAGCTTAGGTTTTTATAAAAACTTAATAAGTAATAGGGTAATTAATAAATAAAAAAATATAAAATAATGAATAGGGGGGTGAGGTGGGATGATTCGAATATACAGTTTAAAAGGATTTAGAGTTTCTAATTTGTGAAAGTGGAATTATAAGGGGGATTAGGATACCATTTAGATATATTAGAAGAAACCTAGTTCACAAATAACTCCTTCCCTCTCCATCTTGGTCGAAATCACAGCCTCCATAGCCAAAGAAATATCAACCTCCATTGTTGATCCAAGGAAAACCTCAAAAATCATTGTTTAGGTTCTAGCTTTCAAGGTAAGCATGTTAATCCTATCTAATTTATATATTCATGTAACTCTAATTATGATGGATCATTAGGGTTTAACACTTTTGTAATTAATGAGGATATGATCATGCTAGTGTGTTTGTGGTTTAATTAGGATCATAATGGTGCAATCGGTTAGGTATAAAACGCGTTAGATCATGATTTAGGTTATGGCAGATTTTTGGGTCGTGTTCAACGAATGATATCTTGATGATAAAAAATGAGTATTGATATGTTTTTTGAGCCTATGAATAAGCTCAGAGAGTCTAGTTTTCAAAAAGTCCAGCCACGAAAGGTTTTGAGGTTGGGAAGTTAGTCAAATAATTTTTGCAAGAAAAGTTGTTAAAACAGTAAATACATGTTAGATTTGGGTCTGATTTCGGGGAGTAAAACCCCTATTTAAAATTCGAATTAAGCTTAGCCAAAATACAGAGGTCCAGTTCTATTTTTCTATTAACCTCACACCAAAATTTAGCCTCTGATTAGTTGTCTAAGTAGGGTAATTAGGGCCATACATTTTAGTGTGCAATCAGATCCGAATTGGGACAATTTTGAAGTTGAATTTTATTTGAAGTAGTGGCACATGTAATGAGCACTTGGGAATCACAAAGTAGTTAATAAACTCATAAAGGAGCTTAGATAATTTTTGGTATAATTTATAAAGGTCAGCAAGTATGGGTTTTAAGTTGGTTAAGACACGCTAAAATTATGCATTTTTGGATAAATTGTAGTTAACTAGTATAATGTGTTAACAATATGGTTAAGGTTGGGCATGGTGTCGGGGTGACCCATGATGGTTAATCAAACCCTTAGACATCCATCATATGAGTTTTACATGGACTTGAGCTTTTAGCTTGGTCGCGTGTAACACGTTTGTGTTCGTATTGTATAGCTTATGTTGATATTGTTTGGAAGCTACTTGTGTATCAGGTGAGTTTCATAGTCCATCTTTTTACTATGTTTCTAATTTAGGATGGAAATGATACAAGTATTTTGGAAATGTTTTAATTACTGTAATTATGTGTCTTTTTGAAAGTGCATGGACTTTACTTGGCTATTGTATGTTACGTGCTAAATGCTTATGTGTATTGGGATCGGGGGTAACGTTCCTACCCATTTTTTATGATACTGGGATCGAGGGTAACGTTCCTACCTATGTGAAGTGATGGTTTTAATGGATCGGGTAATGGGTCGGGGGTAACTTTCCTACCCAATTGTTGATATTTGTTGGATCGAGAGACACGTTTCATTCCCATGCTTGTTTTGGTTACATCTGCATGCTAGCTTGTATGATAGTGCATTTAATGTCCTACCATGTTTACATTAATCACAGTAATTTTTATAAGCTTTAATATTCGTTTCTTAAACCTATGACTCTCACCTACATTATCTTGAAGTTTTAAGCATCATTTTCAGGTAATCTTCTTGAGGATAAGGAAGTTAGGAGGTGTATCTAGTGAGACCGTAGGCGTTGCATGCGAAGTCTAACTCCTAGAGTTTTTTTTGGCATTTGAGTTGGTTGCTATTTGATTGTGTATTGGATGTTTAGACTTTTGGATTATGCTTCCTTGTGGTATGACTTTGCTATCGTAATGCAAGACTCCTTTATCTTGTGTTAGATATTGTCGTGACACAATGTGTCTTATTTGTTTATCTGTTTCATTTAGTTCTCTCTATTGTTGACACCATTGTGTTGTGATGATATCCATGATGTTATGCCTCGTGTTTCTACCTAGGCGGGGTGTGACAAATTGGTATCAGAGCCTTTGGTTATAGAGAAGTAGGTGGTTGAGCCTAGACTATAACCTAGGAGTCCTCCGTGTAGATGCATTTAAGGCTTAAGTGTTTAATGCTATAACTACTATGCTTCCCCTCTATTTTTGCATAGCTTATATATCTCGTATTGTGCTATGTTGCCATTTTAGTTATTTTGCCTACCATTATCTGATACGATATGTATTATTTTCTGAGTATTTTAGCTATGTTTTTCCCCCACCCGTAGGAAGTCTCGCTGGGGAACCATTTTCCCAACTGGACTTACGTGTATGAGGAGCCTCTTGTGGAACCAAAGGAGATAGAGTAGTTGATCGCTTGTTGGATAGTCGTAGTAGGACTGGACCCACAAAGTCGAGTGACTCTTGCGAAGGTAAATTCAAACCTATGTGAGGCCCAACATAGGTTTATTCCATCTTTTACCTTGTCACGTTGTTATTGATTAATTCTTTTGAATATCTGGTATTTTGGAGGCGCTACGAGACTTTCGTTCCTTTATGTCATTTTCAACTTTATCCTTATATAAGTAAGTAGTTATTTATGGGAGCATCCTTTATGTGTTATGTGGTAGTGATTTAAGATGTGCAATGTGGTATATGTGCTTATATGTGAGTGATCATTAAGATGTGTAGTCTTGGAAGTAAGTACACGTGTGAAAGGAGGCAATTATAATTATGGCGGCCGACATAATTATAAAGGCATCACACACGTGGACTTGTGACCATGATTGCATTGATTGATGTTTGTTTGTTACTTAGTAATGTTTGCAATCCTAATAAGGATGGTTATATGGTTAGGGAATTATTCTCTTAACCTAATGTGCGGATGTGTTATGGATAGTTGTGTGGATAGTAAGTTTTCCTTCTATCTAACGTTTGCGGATACATATTAGTACTACTATTACTATTATTGAGGTTGTTCGTTTGCTCGATTATTCGTTCGGATTCCTAACTCTAAGTGTAGAATCCCTTCATCGTACTTTGTTGTAAGGAGGTCCTATCTTCCTATTTGACGTATTGATGTATATTGGTTGTTCAGATCTGCTGCTTTTGGTTATTAGTACATTTCACTGGTTTTCCCGTAAGTTGACTTCTCGTAGGAATATCGCAATTTTTCCTTTTAAGCACTATTTGTTCATGACAATTTAGTATGGATATTTAGTCCCTTGGTTGTATATCTCTTGGTTTTCGTAACCCGATGTTGGCGTGTTAGTATCGATTCTTTTAGGTTTGCTCTATTGATCGTTATTTCAGATAAGACCTTACGTTTTCTTTTGGATCCGTAACGTCTTGCATAAGTTTCTTTTGTACGAGTTCGTTTGATTTTATTCTTAGTATATGGTTTTTGGTATTTTCTTTCGTTTTCAAACAACAGAATGGTGTTAGAGTCTGTACAGTGTTTTAAAATCCCTTTTGGTATTGCGGTGTCCTTTGTTTGAGTAACATAGAGTATAATTGATGTCGAATTACAAAAAAAAACCCTTGTTAAAGAATATCTTGGTGATGTTTGGCGAAAACTGTGTTTAAAATGATTATTGTGAATAAAATGTGTTTAA
>BQNB010005481.1:65779-102006 GCA_026074375.1 Tanacetum coccineum | reverse complement strand
GGTTAAATAAAAACCGGTTTTTTTAAAAACCGGTTCCGGTTTTTTGGACCGGTTTTAAAAAAAACCGGTTCCGGTTTGCACCTCTAGGTGTAGGATGAGTCAATGCTAGGGTGCAAATCTTGACTTGAGTAAAAGCTGTGGGTGACAATTCGGGTCTGGTTCGTGTTGGCGGGACGAAAACCCCACATGGTCCATTTAAATAACTTGGCCAGCTGAGGTGAGATCATTAAAGAACAATGTCATATTAAAGAATAAAAGAACATATCCTAGCCATCTATTTTTCATCAAATAATTAAAACCTTATTTTTCACATCTTTTTTAAAAATTAAATATCTTGCAAACGGTAAATCGTTAAACGACAAAAAATACACCATCGCGATGAGAATTAAATCATCTTTCTATAAAGGGACACTTTTATATACTTTCAACGAACTTTTTTTGAATTTTTTTTTCAGTCACGTCTGAAAAAATCGCATATGATTTGTAGCAGAATCACATGTGATTTCATAATATCACATGTGATTTGTGATACAAATCACATGTGATTTTTCCAGACGTAACTTAAACAAAAAATCAATTTCATATACTTTTGACGATTTTTAGTGTTAAAATTTCCGCGAAGAAAAATTACACGTGATTTGTAAAATCACTGGCGATTTGTTGTTTTTAAAAATCACGTGCTATTTCATAAATCGCATGTGATTTCACAAATTCACTTATGATTTTTAAAGTAATAAATCACGTGTGATTTCATAAATTCATTAATCGCATGTGAATTTACAAATTTACGTGTGATTTTTTCACATGTGATTTTTCGAATCACGTGTGATTTTTTCTGGGCGGAAATTTAAAAAAAAGTTCGTCGAAAGTATATAAAAGTGCCCGTCTATAGAAAGATAATTTAATTCTCTTCGCGATGGTATAATTAAATTTACGTCAAACGAAAAAAATACACCATCGCGACGAGTATTTTTTTATCTTTCTATAGGGGGCACTTCTATATACTTTCGACGAACTTTTTTTCCGAATTTTTTTTTTCAGTCACGTCTGAAAAAATCACATGTGATTTGATCAAATCAACATTGATTCGTAAAAATCACGATGTGATTTGTTTCAGACGTGACTGAAAAAAATAATCGAAAAAAAAGTTCTTCGAAAGTATATAGAAGGTGCCACTCGATAGAAAGATGGGAAAAAAAATTTTTTTGTGTTATTTCTCGTCGCGATGGTAATTTTCGTTTTGCGTAACGAATAACGGTTTTGTGAGATATTTACTTTTAAAAAAATAAGAAGAAAGTGTTGTTTAATTAAATTAAAATAAGAATTAATCTAAACCATTAGATAGAAATAAAATGGATGGTTGAGATGAAGTGGATTGTTCTTTGATTAGATAGTGTTCTACATAGAACTTTTCTCATGGTATGATGGCACCCACATGAAGATGTTTTTTAATTTTTTAGTGTTTTGAAAGAAAAAAAAAAAAAGAGTATAGCGAAATTTACTAAAATGCTCTCATTTGAGTCTCAAAAGGAGTGAATTTAACAACATTAATGAAGACCGTTAAAGGAGGGACCAACGTACATAAGTTTCCCACTTTGGACGACCGATACATTTTTTTTCGGTCAAAGGACAAACTTGTCGGTCAACGCAAACCACAAGGACGAACGGTGTAATTTACTCTTGGCTAAACTGTTCTTGACGTTTTTCTTTTTTTTTTCTTTATCTCAAGCCACAACAAAACGCACCATACTAAATATTAGGATAAGCCCAAAATAGAAATTAACCACACTAAGCCCAAAGCAGTTTTGTGAAGAAAAAAAAAGTTAACGAAATGAAGATTTGTGAAAAGAGAAAAAAAAAATTAAGGGCCCGTTTGGTTTGTAGACGGGTTTAGGATTATGATTTGGATTTGGATTTGAATTTAGATTTTGATTTGATGTAAGAAAAAAAGTAGGAGAAAGAAAATATATAAACGATATATTATTATTATTATATACACACAAAAGTAGACATTATAACAAAAACTGTGTTGTCCCCCTATAAAATAATGGCTTATGAATAAAATAATGACTTATGAACAGTAGAACAAAATATTAAATTAATCCCTATGAAGAGTAACTTTGATAAATTTATGGGTACCCCTCGTATCCCCCACTGAATAGTGCCAAAAAGTACAAAAGATTTTTTTTGTACCTCCATTTTTACAGTGCAACGCAGTTTTTTATCAGTTTCTGTTCCGTAATTTTTGACAGTTTCATACTTTTGACCTGTTAAACTTTATATTTTTCGTTCCGTTTTTTCCGTGTCACAGTTTTATAACATATACAAAATTATAAAAAAAAAATACAAAAAAAAAACCGCAAAAAAACCCGGGGGTTACAAATTGTATTTTAGGGGGGTACATATATCATAAGCTGTTAGGATCACATAAATGGACCCGAACAAAGAAGCTTCGGTCACTCGAAGATACAAGACAAAAGTCTAGCTCGTTTAAGCGTGTAATACTATGTAAACGGGCCATTAATGAAAAAGCCCTTCATAGCCCAAAGGCCAAGGCCCTAGAGAGGCTATATAAAGCCATCTTTTCTTCATTTTTTAGGTTAGACATAATGGCAACTTAGATATTTAGAGTTTCATTTTTTTTTTGTGTTTTGTTGCCACACCATTGTTCTTTGTGTTTTTTTAATACAAGTCAATTTAAAGTCTAATCTTGTGTGTTCTTGTGTTAATCGAATGATCTAGGGATCCTACATAAGCCTACATATATATTAAGATAGGAGTAAAACAAAAACTCCAAAATCAATTACCATGAAGCACTACTGTAGGTTCTATACATACATGCATATCAAGGATAAATAAAAATAATAAAGAATCTATTACATGATTAGACATATACAAGAAAATATGAATTGTTGGTTTATGAATTCGTTAACATTATCGAATCGGCCAAACATCGCTATCAATACATGATTAATAAATCGAACGTGTAGTTTATATGATGAACACGTGCAGACGTTAGATCTAAAACTAATCAAAATAGTCATGAGTAAAAATAATTGAAACAATAGATCTTTAGCCTTTTTATAAGATGACGTGGGTTATATCATATAAGCCTTAAAAGAATTCAAACTAGCATCAAGATATATTAATTTTTAGTCAATTCTTATCAGTTATGTAAGATAATCATGCGATCATAAATTTAATCAATCATGTAAAGCCAATTAAATAATCATGCAATAGATCGATCACTTAATATTCAAGAGACCATAGACGCATGTTAATAAAGCATGATTTTATCGTTCACTCTGATGAGACATATTGATTATTTAATCCCCAATAATCATGCTTATCATAAACATATCGACAAACAAATCAATTGGTAAATATAACAAAAAACTTATTTGAGTTGAGAATAGAGAACGTCATGGAACACCGAGTGGAACTTTGAGCTTCTACTCAATCCTCTCACAAGATAGAATATTTTTTTTGTTATGGGGTGGAACTAATACCCTATTTATAGTGAGAGATTAAGATAGGGATCAACTCCATATTAGGCAAAGATTATGATGCATAATATAATCTTTATTTAGTCAAATCTCCCATCAAGATTTAGGAGCCACATTATGGTAATTAATTAATTATTACCTATGTAAATCAACCCATATTATGTACAATAATATTAGACGTAAATAGATTAATGCCACATTATGGAATATGCTAACAATGTTTTCAGAAGGGGAAAAATGATACGCAAATGATATTTTAAATGTTTTGTGATACACTATTTCATACTTGGACGATATGTGCGTTTATATTGCTATATGTGTGTTACTGTATACTTAAATTGTGGGAACTCTCTCTAGTGTGGGCGAATTTCTGCCTCCCCCCCCAAAAAAAAACCTAATTGATCTCTAAAATACTACCATTCTTGTGATCTATCTTGCTAAGGCCCTAATCTTGTTGATGATATTTATGATTATCCTTTATTGAAGTTTCTTACAAGTGGACGATCCTTGAATCTATAGGTTTTAGTTGTCGATTTTTGGTTTTTATATAGCAGATTCGTTTTTGCACCCATCCCTTTAAATTGTTCCTTATGTTAATTCCTATGGTTTAGGGATTTGTTTCTGGTTTAAGGGATTTGTTTGATTCTTGTGTGATTGTGTTTCTATAATTCATGTTTTCCTTCTGATTATCCTTGATTGAAGTTTCTTACAAGTGGACGATCCTTGAATCTATAGGTTTTAGTTGTCGATTTTTGGTTTTTGTATAGCAGATTCGTTTTTGCACCCATCCCTTTAAATTGTTCCTTATGTTAATTCCTATTTTTTAGGGATTTGTTTCTGGTTTAAGGGATTTGTTTGATTCTTGTGTGATTGTGTTTCTATAATTCATACTTTATAGATATATATTCAGATCATATAATGGATGTTGGTTAGGGATGTTCCCTTAATCGACATAACCCTATTTTTTAGGTTTTCTCATGTTATATTCCTTAATCATTGTTGTTGGTATTTTTTCATTGTTTGTTAGGTTTTGAGAGATGGAAAACGTGACTGAGAAACAACCTATCCTACGTAGTTGTTTGGCTACTAGGATTAAAAATATTGATGGTAAGATTATGGGAAAAGATGGGAAACCAATGAGGACTGCTACTCGCAATGTCCATTTTCATAATGATAAAGATGAGTCCTTAGTTCATGGGGCTTCCTCTGATCCTGTTCAAGATGTGGACTCCAGGTCTGTAAGTGATTCAGCTACACATGATGGATCTTCGCAAGATAAGCCTATTGAAAACCCTAATTTTGTGTCGCTGAATACAAGTTATTTTGTTGATGTCTTGAATTCTAATAAGGAGAGTAGAAAGTTGAAGTTTAAAGCTCTTCTAAACCCTGAACAAGTGGCGAATGCTGATTTTGTGCTTCCTTTGGCCACGTTAACTGCTGCTCAACAAAGGTATGCTAACTCGCTTATTGGGTATTTTGTCAGGAAGAATGTTGCATTCCCACTTGTTCAAAATTATGTGACGAATACATGGGGTAAGTTTAGGTTCCAGAAAGTCATAAAGGATGAAGACGACTTCTTTTTTAAATTTGTATCGTTGGCTGGATTGGAACAAGTGTTGGAACAAGTGTTGGAACAAGGCCCGTGGTTAATTCGTAATATGCATATGATACTTACTAAATGGTCTCCCAACATGTCCTTGACAAAGGATAAGGTCACCAAGGTTCCCGTATGGGTGAAATTGCATAAAGTTCCTATCGTTGCTTATTCTGAAGACGGATTAAGTTTAATTGCTACTCAAATTGGACAGGCCGTTATGCTTGATACGTTTACCAGTACCATGTGTGCGGATCCTTTGGTGTGGTTAATATGTGATACGCTCTGTGCTATATTGAGGCAAAGCGCAGATAAGGACTGAAACAGAGGTCATTATGGCTGTTCAGAAGTGGTTGGTCAGGGACATACGAATGTCGAATATCTCCGTTGGGATACGAATTGAAGCCCCCTTTCCACTTTGCCATGAATGCCATGTGGCTTGGACACAATATGGATCAATGCCCTATACTTGTGGTAGATAAGCTAAAGGGGTCCTGTGGATCAGGGGAAATGATAGGTTTACTATGGTTAGTAGGAAAAACAGGCAAACATGTTCAGAATAACCCGGCTAGGAAGATTGAAGGTGTGAGGATTAATAAACCTAGGAGACCTTTATTTATCGCTCTAAAGTTTCTGAACCAGCCCATACGATGGAAACCGAAAAGGAGAACATTGATCTTTTCAAGTTGAAAAACCAATTTGATTCCCTCCGTAGCCAGGATGATACTATTGTCGATACTAAAGTAGGTGAATCTTGTATGATGAATGAGGTGACTGCTAATCGTGATACTGATTCGGAGAGTGAGGTTGAAGAGATAGAGGTGAACGGAAAACCTAAGGGGGCAAGCACTCCCTCTTTTGATGGTATTAATGTTTAGCATAGCTGCTTGGAACATTAGGGGTTTGAACCGTCCCCTTAAACAATCTGAGGTTCGACATGTTGTGAAAGAGAATCGTCTAAGTGTGTGTGGGATTTTAGAATCGCATGTGGATATTTCTTCTCTTTCTAAGGTCTGTTCTAAGGTTTTCTGATCATGGGACTGGACTTCTAATGCTAATCTTTGCTCCAAAGGTTGTCGTATTATTCTTGGTTGGAACTTAGACATTGTTAATGTGGTGGTTATTTCTCAATCAAGTCAAGTAATGCACGTTAAGATTGTTCATAAGGCTTCCGGGAAACAGCTTTTCTGTTCATTTGTGTATGCAAGTAATAGTCCTTCAACTAGAAGAATTTTATGGGCTGAGTTAGGGATGCACAAGCTGGTTACTCGTGGTGTTCCTTGGACTCTCATGGGGGATTTCAACGTGGCTCTAAATTTGGAGGATTACTCGTCTAGTTCGTCTAAACTGTCATCCACTATTAGTGAATTCAAAGATTATGTTTATAACATTGAAGTTTTGGACATTACAAGTTCCGGTTTGCACTTTACATGGAACCAAAAACCAAAAGGAGAGGGTGGGCTGTTAAAGAAGTTGGATCGTGTTTTAGGGAATACGGATTTTATTGATGCTTTTCTAGGTTCTTACGCGTTGTTTCAACCATACCGAATCTCGGATCACTCGCCTGCGGTTCTTCATATTCCCAATCTGCCTTTTAGTAAGCCAAAGCCATTTAAAATTTTCAATTTTCTTACTCATAAAAGTCAGTTTAAAGAGGTTGTTTCTAATACTTGGAATAAGGATGTTGAGGGCCATAAAATGTTCCAGGTCGTGTCTAAGTTGAGGTCTCTCAAAAAGCCATTTCTGAAACTTTTGCAAGACCATGGTAATTTGCATGATCGAGTGAATAAACTTAGAGTTGAGCTTGATACGGTTCAGAAAGCCTTGGACCTGAATCCTAATGACGTAAACCTTCGTGATGAAGAGGCCGTGTATGTTCAGGCTTTCACTGAGGCTAAGATTGATGAGGAGCGGTTCTTAAAGCAAAAAGCGAAAATTGAGTGGTTAGATGTGGGGGATTCGAACTCAGCATATTTCCACAAGTCTGTTAAGTGCCTTAACCAAAGAAGTCGTGTTGACATCATTTTAAATTTAGCTAATGTCGAGGTCACGAGAACTGATGTGGCAAATGCTTTTGTATCTCACTATGAAAATTTCCTTGGAAGTGATATGGTCTGTGATATGGTTAATTCTGATAGGCTTTTTGTGAAACAGGTTTCAGAGAACTCTTATTCCAATATGGTTAGTCCGATCACATATGAGGAGATTAAGTCATCAATGTTTAGTATTGGAGATGATCGTGCTCCTGGCCCAGATGATTTTTCGTCGGCTTTTTTGAAAAAGGGGTGGGATATTGTCGGTCTAGACGTGTGTCATGCTATTCGTGATTTTTTTTGAATGGCAGATTATTGAAGGAGATAAACCACACTTTTCTCGCTCTTATTCCCAAGGTTCCTACTCCTCTTAAAGTTACCGATTTCCAGCCTATTTCGTGTTGCAATGTCATTTATAAGTGCATTAGTAAAATTCTTACCAATCATATTATAAAAGGGGTTAAGGTAGTTGTTAGTGATAATCAATCGGCGTTTGTCCCGGGTAGGCGAATATCGGATAACATTCTTATTACCCAAGAGCTTATGCATAATTATCATCAGAATAGAGGGCCTCCTCGGTGTGCTTTTATGATTGACATCCAGAAGGCCTATGACACGGTGGATTGGCGTTTTTAGGTCGTGTCCTTGAGTGCTTCGGTTTTCATCCCCGTATGATCAATTGGATCATGGCATGTGTCACTTCTACTTCGTTCTCCTTAAGCTTAAATAGGGATATTCATAGTTTCTTTATGTAACATTTCTCATTTTCGCGTCATTGTACGACTCTAATAATGATCACCATTTATTTTAGTCCGATACAGGCTTACTTTTAATTTTGTTGTTAAGCTAAATCGCGTAGACTAGAAATAATCATTTAGCGTAAACGGTCACCAAATAAATTAAGATTTACGTCAAGCGAGTGTCTAATAATTATTAGGATGATAATTATTGGCTTTGTTCAATTATATTTGTATTGGTCACGTAAATGACTTACGTTTTGCAATAAAATACGCTTAGACGTACCGCGAAAATACCTAGACTTATCTAGACTCAAACCAATACCCACTTTTAAAACCTTAACACAAAATTAAATAAGAACTTATGTTAATAACCCACTAGAGCCGAATGTAGGGAGACAAATCTACTAGGAAAATCCTTGAAATCTCCTAAATCTTATACTAGGTACATGTACAACTAGGAATTAATTAAGATATGTACTTAATGTTCCTAGTCCACCAAATACACAAAGAATAATAACCACATGGACCTTTTCTTACCCTTGGATGCTGCGGCTAGTGATAACAATAAACACAACCATAAGATTTTCAAAGATCCTAGGAAATCATGTACCATGATCTTGTAATTAAGGAATGTACTAGGTGGTTTTAACAAAAACCATGTGTGCTTAACTCAAAACCATGGGTGACCTACTAAAACACCCTCAATATCACTACTTAGGGCACGGTATGGTTCAAGAAGGGAGTTAGGGAAGCTATCTAGCCCATAAGCCTATAAATATACACTCACAACTACACTTAATACATTTCTAAACTCATAACCTCAAGAAAGCACTCTCTTCTTTCTTTCATGTACTACGGTTCAAACACAAAAAGGAAAACAAGAACATCACACGCTGGGTCTGATTTGTTCACTCGAGATCAAGGTTCGGGTGTACACGGAGTCAAGGGTGATCGTGGTGTAAAGCTTATGAAAGCTAGGGGTTTTCTTGGTCATAAGCTTTGAGTTGCATTATTTCCTCACTTCTCACTCGTTCGACTCGTGCTTAGGACTATTGTAAGTCCACTCTTGGCTAACCATTGCTTGTTTTGTTGTTCGTACTCTGTATGCACGTAACCTAGGTCACGGTTTGTTTGGTACGCGAACATGTATGGTTCGAAACCATGCATGTCACGTATATATATTGATGGGTTAAAATTTGTTCATACAAATTATGTAGTCACTAAACTTGTGTGGTAAATCAAAATCATAAGGCACGTAACAAAGATTATTGTATAACTTAACGGTTAAACATGACACGCACACGTAAAATACTTGACCCAAAGGTTGATAAGAGGCTCGACAGCCACTAGCGAGGCCCAATAACAAGCTTAAACAAGCTTTGGCAAGCTTGTTTAGCCATGTCTTGGGTACAAGACCTATGACAGACAAGTAGGAGCTTAGTAAATTACTAAACCATGAAAGTTGATGCTTAATAACATGCTAAGTGAAGTGTTAAAAACCCTAGAACATAACCTATAAACCAAATTGATCCCATGCCCTTCGGGTCATAATGAGCTCGACAGCCACTAGCGAGTCCCATAAACAAGGCCGGATGCTCGATAAAGCCCTAACGGCTATATTTTAATAAGCCATGGCAGGTTTTGTAGAACCCTGTAGAAGCGCCTAAGGGTCCGTAAGATCCTAGTTGGTTGAGTCGCGCCTCTAAACCCTTATCAGGCTAACGGCCCCATTTTCCATGACTACAAGGAGTGAGTTATTTAGGTGTGAATGAGGTGATAGGTTTGGCCTTAACCACATACAAGCTTTGGTAGCTTATTTGTGATCTTAAACAGCTTATGAGACTTATGATAATCTTAAGGCGAAAAAATGGACCTAAGAATAACCCATTAGAATATGAGCCAAAAACCTTCAATGTACAACGTAATCCATTAACGAGCCAACGTAGTAAAAATCTCAAAAAAAGCTCATCCGAGCTATCAATAAGCCAAACATCCCCGCTTAACAAACTTAAATAAGCTGTAACTAATGCATTTGTACTACCCGAACTAACCTAAAACATTTACCAGTAGTAAACCATTATGGAACTAGCAGTACAATGACAATATTATATTCTAACAGGATAACTAATATGCTACCAGTATGAATACTATATCTACCAGTAGTAACTTATAACATTACTAGTAGAAACCATTATGGTACTAACCAGTACTAATGAACAATAATATTCTGCCATGAAGTAACTAATAGCTACCATATATAATGACCTTATACCTACCATAGTAACTATAAAGATACCAAAATTCTATTTTGTTAACATTAAAGGACTATTATGTAATTATCAAAACTAAAGGTTTACAGTGTAAATGTTTATATTTTATAGAAAACCAAGGACTAAAATTGTAATTATCTAAAAGCTTAAGGGTATATTTGTTATCAAAGTGAATGAATAAACCTATTAGGAATTAAAAAGAATCGGTCGAATCTTAATATATTCAACATTAAACGCGTTTAAAATTTTGGAGGGGGTGGGGGTTTATTTTGATGGGTGGTGTCGTGGGAATTTGGTGGGGGGGTGGATTTGGTTGTTTGTTTTGAGGGGTTGGGTTGTGTGGGGGGTTGGGGGGGAATGAGGGTTTTTTTAAGCAGTTTTAGTAGGATGTTATGATGTTAAGTTGGTTTTGAGGATTGAGGGGGTTGTGGTCGTAAGTGGGGGTTGGGTGGGTGGTGCTCATGGGGGGGGCGTGTTTGGTTGGTGTGAGGTAATAGATTATTGGAAGAGTGTTGGAGAGGTGTTGTCTGTTTGGGTGGTGGGGGTGGGGGATGTGTGGGTGTGGGGTTTTGGAGGGTTGGTTGGGTTGAGGTGTGTTGTTTTAGGGGTGGGGTGTCGTTATATGAATAGAATGGGTGTTGGGTGTTGTTGGTGGTAGAGGGGGTGGTGCGACTTAATAACTAATATATTTAATAAGAACGTATTCAGTTTTTCCCCAAACCAACACACAATTTTCAAATACATAAAACAACTACAACCACCACACACATAGATACCAGTACAAATAACTATCAAATTTTATTATAGTTTATCCATAAATTCTTTTATAGCCTAAAACTTAAAAACAAAGACCTTGGCCGTAATTACTTAGGTATATGACGGTGTGAATGCCTACTTGAAAACTATTAACAATTTCCAGAGGACTATATCACACAGTGTTAGTTCATAGCCCCATGATATACGAATTATTTATAATGATATAACATCCAAGGGGTGAGAACATAGCTTTGTAGATTACAAATTGTACGCAAGTGTAACATTTATACCCATGATTAACGTGTTTGCCTAAGAGTTACCATAACCCATATGTCCATGATCAATTAACTGTTAATTGCATAGATTTGATTGGGAATTTTACATTAGTGTGGGCGCGAAAGTTATGGATAGATCTATTAAGGATTGACAATCCCGTTCAGGAAGTGACTAGCATACACCAAGAACCGAACGCATACATGTACCGAATTTTGGGACGTTGCAGGGTTAGCACATCATTCTCTGACACCTCGTTGCACATATCTTTGCATTCACATATATCGGCTCAGTGTCATGACTTAGGAAAACGAAATACTTTTATGATGTTTGCATTTGTTGCTTAATCATACACTTGGAAATCTTGCGGTCCTACTATTGATTTACATAAACCTATGAATTCACCAACTTTATGTTGACGTTTTAAGCATGTTTTTCAGGTCAATAAGGCACGAGGTGCGATGATACATTGGAAGTCAATAATTGAAGAGTCAACACTTAAGATTTGGGGTCTTATTACATTTTGGGAAAATTGTTATAAACCGGAATCTTTATTTATATTGTTGAACAATTTGAAGCCATGGGCTTATGTAACAAACAAGTATTTTGTTAATCCAATGTATCTTTTTCAAACGACACGTTTAGTAGTCGTTCTCAGAATCTTGTGCTATTGATCCAAAAATGTAACGCCCTCGGATATTCAAACATTCCGCTGCGTGCTCAGATTTGAGGGTGTTACAGATTGGTATCAGAGCCAAGGTTATAGAGAACCAGGTCAAAAGTTTTGTCTGGACTATAAACCACCATTTCAAACAAAAACTGTTTTTCAACAATGGGATTTGCGAGGGACATACATGCATTACTTGTTTACATCTAGCACATATATGCTTGCATGACATGCATTGTTTTAGCATTAGTAGGGTACTAAGTGCTATAACCATTTTCAAACACTGTTTTCGCAAATGGGATTTGCGAGGGACATACATGCATTACTTGTTTACATCTAGCACATATATGCTTGCATGACATGCATTGTTTTAGCATTAGTAGGGTACTAAGTGCTTACATGATTGGATATACGTGAATATAAATGATAATACGTATATACTATAAGGGCTTTATATTAAAGCTTCAGACTTAATCATACCGAACTTTCCTATAAGTAATACTTATATAGGATTATTTTTTTTGCTTTTTGCAGTAACATGTCTTCTTGACACTGCTGATACCTACACTTTCGTTTACCACCGACTTCTTGATCCGACAGAGCCTTCTGAAGGCGAAAATGAAGGAGGTTATCTAAAGGGAGCATTTCTACGGGTCATCGTATTAGATACGACGACTCCTTATTCAGCCAGAGCCCACCCTCACAGATATTACATTACCAGCCCAGATGACCACATACACCTGCCAATTCCTCAGGACAAGGTCGCATCAGTTTCCAGATGAGGAGCAGCCATTACCTCATGTTGATTCACCTACTGCTGAGTCACCCGGACATGTTACTGAGTCAGATCCCGAGGAGGATCCAGAGGTATTACGATGATTGATTAAAGAGGATGGTCCTTTTACTAACCTATGTACTGGGGGAGACTATGGAGATGATGTGACGAGAGCATCTAGGATGACCCAAAGAGATGGATGAGGATAATAAGGACGAGGATGTGAGGGAGGAGGAGCACTATACACCCGTCAACTCAACTACTGTTATACCTGTTGGATGAGCCGTTTTCCCACCTAAGGGAACAGAAAGCCTGTAACCTCACCCTCACACTGACTTACTAATTGGGCAAGGATTACCATCCGGCCTCAGGCTTCCATATCCCCTTCACCTAGAGGCATAGTTGAAGACGTCTGACCATGACTACTCCATCACCATCACCACCTATCTCACTATCACCACCCTCGGCAGGAGAGCGCCTTGCTAGGTGCATGGCCCAACCTGTACATTCACCACCTTTATTACCATCATCTAGGTGTCCAACCAAATCCAGACACTCAGGATAGCATCCACTCAGGCTCTTATTAATGCAGTTACTGCCGCATTACCATCACCACCACTACCACCAAGCATCCTATACATGACCACCACCTGTATAACCATAGTGTAAGATCATACCGAGTCTAAGTAGCCTCCTCGTAAGAGGTTGTATTTGTCTACCCTAGGCTCCAGATACGAGGTTGGAGAAAGTTCCACTGCTAGACCTAGCAGAGGTCGAGGGATAGATTATGAATTTGTCAGCATGGTAGATTCTGAAGAGAGGCAACAGGAATTAGAGATTCTTAGAGTACGGATTAGGGATACTAGGTAGAATCCCAGTCAGAAGCAGTTCCAGAAGATATCACCTAACGATCGAGGGAGAGGACGATCCTTAGGTCATAGTATCTTTACTGACTCCCATGAGCATGATACATATCTTGTATGCTTTACTAAGGATGCTCAGGAATAATAGGTCTCGTATATCACAGCTAGTCGATATGACTCGCAAGCGGGTCGAATCTACTTATGGGGGATATGATGACCCTCCAGGAGACAGTATGGATGGTAGAGGAGGAGGCATATGCTTCCCGAGAGGCTTGGGCTCACTCGATAGGTTTGAGTCAGGCGACTCATCAGGAGCTGCAGACCCATCGTGATCATGTGTATGCACACGAGACCCATCTCCAGGCTCATCAGACACAGCTACAGCTGTAGAGTTCTCTCATTCAGACATAACATCAGACGAATCATGGCATCTACGACCAGAAGAGGACACTGGCCCAGCACAGAGAAGCTATACAAGGCATACAGGAGCAACTAGTAGGGGTGCCCATATAGGAGGAGCTGATGGCCCTAAGATTTAGGATAGACATTCTAGAGGCGGAAAATGCTTCATTGCGTGCTTGGAATAAGACTACGTAGACAATCGAGAAAATTACTCGTAACCGTGAGAGACAGACCCGTGAAAAGATGGAGCGCCAGTTGTGTTTGATTTAGGAGGAGCTAGAGAGTCTTAGACGCTCGAAACGCCCATGATTAGTCATCATGGATCGTTACCTCTAGAGCTTCTGTCTCGTTATTTATGTATTAGCTTGTATCGAAGGATTATAGTACTAAGAAACCATGTATTATTTTGTAGGAAACAATGAATCCCGACTATCTACGAATTTAGGTGTTATGAAACTTTGTCCAAATCTTGTATTCACTCTGTTATCGTCCATAGCAAAACATCTACTAAAGCATTACACTATCTCGTTGTCCTCCATAAATGGTTTCCACACTAATTTTCCTCAAACTAATGGAATACCATAATCATAGACAAATTGTCCCCAGCACATGAGAACCCCTTACCCAACCAATAACTTACTCCACCTTATAAAAACAATTTATCATCTTATAAAACCTATGATACTTATCCTTATTCAAACACATTTTTACGAAAAATGAGCATTGCACGTTAGCCCTCAAAAATATACATAGACCTGATCAACTTATGTATAATTCAGGAAAGATTATGCCATGCTGAGAGTATCACCATATAACCTTTATAAGATAAAATCATTATTACTTGCATCCTTAGAAAACAAGTATAGTGGTGCGTATTCATAAAAACGGATTAACCATTAAAATCAAACAAGAATCTATTGGCAACTAATTAGACCTTACTCCATCCTACTATAAAGTTGACGTCATTTTATGCCAAATCGTAAGTCAACAAGCCGAGACCTATCACTAGTCGCCCTAGGACACTTCGCTATCAAATCTGTTCGCCACTAAAGAAATCCATTCAAGCTAAGATTTGCCAGACTCTCCTATAAAACTCCACCAATGAAGAAAGAAGCCACCACACATACGAGATTAACCGAAGTAATGTGCAAACTGCACGTTCTTGTTTCTACTCTGACTTCATGAAGTGTCAACCTCTGAACTTCAAAGGAACTGAAGGCGTTGGCGGTTTAACTCGATAGATTGAAAATATAGAGTCGGTTTTCAATATCAGTGGTTGTGCTATTGAGGAATCAGGTTAAGTTTGCCACCTACATCATGTTAGGGGCTGATTGACTTGGTGAAACGGGCAGATGATAACCTTAGGACTGAGGCATAAATAATGACTTGGGAAGAACTCAAGAGGAAGATGACTGACAAGTATTGTCCATAGGGAGGGATCCAAAAACTAGAGATTGAGTTGTAGAACCTAAAGGTTAAAGGAACGATGTTCCATCATACACTTAACGTATCTAGGAGCTAACCCTCATATGTACCAAGCTCTGTGCTAGTGAGACTGAAAAGGTGGACAAGTACGTCCATGGACTTCTCGATAACATTTATCAAAATGTGAAGTCTTCCAAGACATTGGATGAGACTATTGTGTTGGCCAACCACTTGATGGATCAGAAGCTCCGTACCTATGTGGAAAAGTCTGATAACAAGAGGAAGGCAGATGACTCATCCAGAAACAACCCTGGTCACCAACAACAACCCTTCAAGAAGCGAAATGTAGGCTACAATGTGGGGGTTGGTGATAAGAAATCCTACGGGGTTGCACTTCAAAAATTTCTTAGGCCATCGATTCGAAATCGATCTAATGCTCACAAAATTGGGTAGTTTCGACGGCATTATCGGTATGGACTGGTCAAGAAGATGTCACGCAGTGATACTGCGCGATGAGAAACTCGTTCAAATTCCCTATGGGAACGAAACTTTGACTTTTTGTAGTAACAAAAGTAGCCATGGGAGAGAATCCCGGTTGACAGTTATCTCATGTTCAAAAGCTCAAGAGTACATGGCAAAAGGATGCCAGGTCTTTTAGCACAGATATCTGCCAAGAAAAAGGAGGACAAGTCGGAAGGAAAACAGATAAAGGACGTACCAATCGTTCGAGATTTTCCTGAAGTATTTCCCGAGGACTTGCCAGGTCTTCCTCCAGCTCGACCAGTGGAATTCCAAATGGACTTAATTCCAGGAGCCACACCCGTAGCTCGAGCACCGTATCGGTTGGCTCCATCCGAAATGAAGGAATTATCAGAACAATTACAAGAACTTTCCGACAAGGGATTCATAAGGCCTAGTTCCTCGCCTTGGGGAGTCCCGGTCTTATTTGTCAAAAAGAAGGATGGGTCGTTCAGGATGTGCATCGACTACCGTGAGTTAAATAAACTAACAGTAAAGAATCGTTATCCACTCCCGAGGATCGACGGTTTATTTGATCAACTTCAAGGATCCAGTATTTATTCGAAGATAGATCTGAGATAAGGATATCACCAGCTTAGAGTACGAGAACAAGACATTTCAAAGACGACATTTGTTGTAGAGTTTTATATACCCAAAATATATATAAAATAAAATACTTCAAAGAGCAATTAAGAAAATTCCCTAAGGAAAATTCACTCTCAAAAATATATATAATATAATATATAATACGTATATTTAACCGGGTAAATATGATCACCCGGGTCGTTTCCCCAACGACTAGTGAAATTGAAACCTCGTTTAGGCTTGAATTCTGATTTGAATGAAGCAAAGATATTTTTGATAATCTATATCTACTAAATAAAAGCAACAATTAAAATTGAACAATTAAAGGCAATTAAACAATTAAACAAATACGGGAAACAAATAAAACACGACGATTAAGCAAATAGACTAGAATTAAACCCTAAGATTGCAAACTAATTTTCTACACCTAAATTAGGATAAAAGAAAATTTTTAAGAAAAATAAAAATATTTTTTTTAGATTATTTTTGAATTTTTATCAATTAAAAACTATTTAATTCTAATTAAATCCTAAAAATAAAAAGAAGTAGAAAATAATTGAAATTATATTTTTCCTAAGTAAAATAAGTAAAAAGAAAATTTTAGAAAAAGGAATTACTATTTTTGGCTTTTTAGATTAAAAGATATGATTTTTCTAAAATTTAAACTAATTAAAAACTTTTAAAAGTAATAAAAATATTAAAAAATATAATCCTAAAAATTTTATAAAAATTAAACTAAATACAGAAAATATGCAGAAATTTAATAAAAATAAAAGCCCTAATTTTTACTTTTTATTTAAACCTTAATTAAACTAATTAAAAGCTAAACCCTAATTACTAATAAAACTAATTAACACTAATTAATTAATTAACTAGGGACTAATGGTGTTAATCCTTGAAGGACTAACAGTGCAATTACACTAACTGACAAAGGATCAACTAAGTTAACAAGCAAATATCAAAAATTACAAAACCTACCCTGAAAACTAACCCGATTTCAAACTAAGTCCATTTTAGGCTTAAAAATAAGTTGAAAATAAAAAGTGCTTTTCAGCAAAAACTTAAAGAAGCAAAATTATAAAATAAGCTGGGGAGAACAACTTTAACAAAAGCACTATGGTCTGAAACCCACTAATAAGCTCTTAAACAGCTTATTTATAAGCTGTTCTCAGAAAGTTGGTGTTTGGGCTTATTTTTACTTAAACAGCTATATTAAGCTCAAATTAAGCTCAATTTTAAAAACAAAAGAAGTCCTAGGTAGCTTATAATGTGTATTACCTAGAAATGAAAAGCTAATTTTCCTAGAAACAATTTTAACCAACTGAAATTGATGATGAAAATGCTGAACTCAGGAAATGACTTAAAAGTTTAAAAGTAAAATAAGCTCAAATGCTCAAAAAAACTAATTCAGAAGCTAAATTTTTGAAGATAACCTAACTATTAATCCCTAATGACAACCTACTATTCAGATTTTCTAATTAACAACAAATCTAAGCACTTAAGAAGAACCTAACTAAACTGCTTATTTTTTGTCTGTTTTGGTTTTTTATGACTTTTTGACAGCAAATTAAGCTAACCAATTAAGCTGGAAATGTAAAATAAGCTAAGACTTAACTAAAGCTACTAGAAAACTAAAATATATATAAAATTGAGCCTCTAATTCCTACATTTACTAACTTGAATTGAAGCTTAAATATCAGCAGCTCTAACTGATTTAGTGCTGCTGATGCAATTGGCAAACCAAGCACACACTTGTGCAGGCACTCCTAAAGGTTACTACTACTTTTAACACACTTATTGTAAGTGTGCAAACCAAGAACAAGCAAGATCTAAACCCTTGAAGGCTTAGATCCAATATTCACTAGCTAAAAGAAAGGTAGAAAGTGCCCTAGTGCTGAAAAGATAAAATAAGCCTAAACTTATTGATTTTTGCAAACTAACCTTTAAAATTGTTTTTTCCTAATGATTATAAGGTAGAATGAAACCGACTCAACCAAATTCAAGAGCTCACTTTGACTTTTTTAGGTCAAAGTAGCTAAATCCAAACACTCCTTTCAAACTTTGACAGTTTTGATAAAAGCTTTTAAAATGAAAACTAATGATTAAAACTTATTGACTAGATGTTAAAAAACTTATATCTACCATATTAAACATGAGTCAACAACTGATTAAGCTAGAAACAAAGATCTATACTATTTCACTAATATTTTTGGTTTTTTTTAAGGCTTAAGACAGAAATGAGAATTTATCTAAGATCTAACTAGACTAAACTAAAAATAGATATTTAAAATGCAAAATAAGATTGAACTTAACTCAATTAAGCAACAAAAGAGCAGATAAGCACTATGATTAAGCAATAAGCAACTTAAGCAATTATTTAAAACTAGAATTTAAAGGAACAAGGAATTTTAAAGAGAACTTACAATTGGCCTGGCTAAACAAGGCTCAATGGCTCTTAGAGCTTTGCTACAAGCTCCCTAGCTTATAAATAAGCTAGGGTATAAGTCCATGAGAGCCCTTCCCTTTTTGGCTCTCCTTCCATAGCTTACAATCCAAACACAAGGTAATTTAGCTGATTTTAATGATTTAAGTAGATTAAGTGAATTAATAGCTCAATCACAAGCTTATAGACTTGTGAGAGCTTTTTAAGAGCTTATTAAACTGTAGCTTAACAATTTGGCTTATTGAGAACTTATGAGTAAAGTAAAAGAGATTGTGTAATAACAAAGGAGAATTTTATTAATAAAAACTGATTACACTATGAATTTGAGAGTACAATTTAACTAAAAACGGAAATGGAAATTTTAAAAGTTACATAAGCTAAAGTTTAAGCTAAAAAAACTAGAAAAAGAAGGTCTGCCTTTCTTTACAGCTAAAAAACTAGAAATGAAGGTCTGCAATTTTTGTGTGATGTGTGTGTGATGGTGTGGCCTTTTATAGCAAGTAGGTGAAGCTTCTAGTCTCTCTTGCCTTGCTCTCTAATCCTTCAATCTCATCCCTTGAATCTCTTAATCATTGGATCATGATTCATAGCCGTTGGATCTTTTATGGATACTTGAGGATTGCCAAGCTGTCATTCTTTGATTGTGACAGCTTGTGCTTCTTTTGTGAGTGAGTTTAGTGTAAAACCAACGCCTCTTGTGTGCTTCTCCATTAATGACGTGTCCTTATGCTTGAGTGAGGAATGATTACCTCTTGATTTGACTAATCTGTCCTTGCAATCTTGTTAGTGAGCTCATGAATTGTCTTAATTGCCCATTGATTTTAATTTGCCCTTTGTTTTGACTGCTTGGTGAAACGGGAGAGACGAATAAACAGTAAAAAAAACTTCGCGCCTTTATAACTGAAGCGGGTAACTTAATTTTGAACTTTGGCCCTTTGACGAATTCAGTCCCTCTCTTTTGTTTTCTCCTTTTCTAGTTATAATTAGGTTTTGGAAATTTGCAAGTTTGGTCCCTAGAGTTTATAAAAAGAGAGTTAGGCTATGATTTTGGGCTTAATGATCCGGGTGAGGCCCATTTAGGCTTAGGGACTATTTATGGATTTTTCTAAAAGTTGAGGGGCTCATATGGAATATTTTGGGTCTTGTTGACTTTTGTTGACCATGATTTGACCACTTTGACTGAGGGTTTGATTGAGGCTTGACTTTTCTGGCTTCGGCTTTGATTCTTTGGCTTCTTTTTGTACTCTTCTGATTCTCGTGTCCGTGCTTGCCCGTTTTTGACTGTTTTCTTGTGATTTCTGATATATCCGTACCTGCACATACAAAACACAAATACAAGCATATTTTTGCCATTTTTCACTGTGTTTTGGGTTTAATTGGGTTATTTAAAGCATAAATGGATATGTGTATTCTACACTTATCAATTACCTCGACCCAACTTGTTCTTGGTTACCATTTAACTCAGGTTTTCTTGAATCTTCATCAGAGTACCATCACAGAATTTATGAACTTCATTGAGCTTTATTAGAGATCTGAGATTGTGTTGATTAAGATACACTACCTCTTTTTATGCTCCAGACATTGTGTATGGTATCCTGTCATCGATTCCTTCAAAGTAAAGCGTAGGTTTAGTCAGGTTGAGGGTCCTCTGATAGCTCTCCACACCCAATTGCAAATCTTTAACTCTGTTCTTTATCACTATTCTTCGGATGAAGAGAAGAAGTGCATTGTTAAAGTCTTTTTCAAACTCTAACTCGAGATGATGCAGCTTGTCTTGGACTTTGAGCAGGTACATGTCTTCTATATCATTTATAGAAGACAATATTCCTTTTTATCTGATCTTCTGATAACAATTGATGACAAGAATCCATAGCCCCATTTCCTCTTAACAACAACTCTCACAGAAATGATTCTCTTATCAGAATATACTTTGCCTTGTGATATGTGTAACAATTCACATTTTCGGGTCATTTTACATTAATAAGTATTCAACTATTTATTTTAAACTTTTACGCGTTCACTTTTAATTTCAACCGTTTAGTTAAATTGTGTAAACTAAAAATCAACGATCAACATAAACCGACATCAAACAAATAAAAGTTTACGTTAAACAAGTGTTGTATAATTATTTTTACGAAGATACTTTATGACTTTTCACTTTTTATTTTTATTCGTTACATAAAACATTTACGTTTCGCAATAAACTACATTTTTGCATGCATATAAACCCATAAACCCATCTATACTTCAACAAATACCCACAGTTATACCTAATACCAAAAATTTATTTATTTATTACCTTTATTAACTCATTTTAACAGCCCCTCTTTAAATAATATGTAAACCATCCTTGTTTTGTGGTTAAACACACAAGACACACTATCTTATGGATAAAAGCCACCAAGATGTCCCTCCTTTTATTTCTTGCTACATCACAAGCCACCCTCCATGCTCTTGGTTTAGTCTTTTCCTAAATGTTCCCTATTAATAAACAATATTATTTGTCTTACCAATATTTAGCATATAAGAGTTAGTTTACTCAGTCAACAATACAAAGAAAAAAAGACAACATATCTCTTTCTCTTTAGCAAGTGTAACCGACTATATATAAGAAGCAAGGAAGAAGTGGGGTTTTATTGATTTTTAATAAGTATTCTCAAGTGTTTAAAAGGTTTAGATTAGTAACAAACAAAAGGGGTTTGATTAGGATTAGTATTGTGTTCATCTTATCATTACCATCATCAAAGGTTGTTTATCATTATTTCTTATATTTCATTTTATTACTTTCATATATACATCTTAATTATCTAGTTAAATCACCACTTAATTTATAATTTATAAAGTTTTACAAGAAAATCAAGAATTATACATAAACAAGTAAATACATAAACATGGTGAAAATGTGTTACACATATATTCGAATGCAAAAAAATATTTAATTTGGTATCCTACACGTGTTAGTTAATTTATTTAACTAGTTGTTGAATTTATTTGTTAATAAATTAGTTTATAAAAGTTTTGTAAGTTAAATATTGTTCTTGCTATTTTTATGAACATAATAGAAGTAAAATAGATGAACTATAATTTAGTGGACTTTATTTACATACAAGATGTTGTAATAATAAACTAGTGGACTTGTAGTTAATAAATCATGGTAAAAGTCACAAAAATAAACTTATATGTATATTATAAAAACAGTCCGCACCTACTGTTTTGGCACGAAATTCTAGGCACTTTATAAACTTAAAAATGTGATAGTACGTCTTAAGACGATTCCGAATATATAAGGAACTCGAAAAACGGACTTAAAACGAAAGATATATGAATTTTACGAGAAACCGGTAACTATATATAATTTTCTGCATCATTCTTATTAATATGTACTTGCTGTTTGGAGTATTAAAATGGGCTTACGAGTGTTTTCGGGTCCGTTTGGACTATAAAAACCCTAAGAAATAATAGTGTAACATCAATATAATATTAATAAGCGTTTTAAAACTTTATTTATATCATTTACGAATTTAATGAAACTATATATATTTTGACACTTATAAATAATAAAAATAGTAGATCGAGCGTAAGTGAGTAAATTTAATTGTTGGACTAATAGACTATTTTTTACAAGTTCAATCATATATATATATATATATATATATATATATATATATATATATATATATATATACATATATAATTGTTAGATCCAGTGAGAAGTAAATTAAAATAAGAAGTGGTGAGAAATGACTAAAACCACACATTTGAGATGCAACGACTTGCATTAGATGACAAGAACTATAGATGAGAGCGGGTGGATTTCAGATTGATATAACTTCCTTCAATTTTTCAGCTTAAACAATTCTTTCTGAACAAATTAAAAGAAAAAAATCTTATTGCATACAGGTCCTGTCCTATAGATTTTAAGAAAGAAAATCTTAGAAAATATAGATAAGGAAAATTGCTTAGAAAAGAAGATCAAACAGCTAGATAATATTGTTTATAAAAGAGATCAATCATCACAAACTATTCATATATTGACAAAACCATAGTTTTTCTATGATCATATCACTAAGCAAGCTCTAGTTTCAAAAATCCTTTCCTATCTGAAGAACGCTCAATAGTTAGAAACCAAAATTTATGATGGATAATGTCATTAAGAACCACTAGTGCTATTGTTGATTCCTGACACTCCTCAGAAGACCCTAATCTTGCTGATGAGAGTCGTTCAAAAATGCTTTAAAATAAACAAGATCCATTAATACCACACCCATGTTGATTATGCTGTTCTCACCAAAATTTTCAAAATTTTTGAAAATGATTTGTTCCACAAACTGAATTATTGTTGAACAAGCCTTTTGGTCTCAAAATTCTATGAATTCTTCAGATCCTAGTCCTTTTTGTAGACCCACCAAGTTAAGGTTCCGAAAGAACTTCCTAAAGTCAGCATGGTAAATACGAGTTTGAAGAAACTTAAACAACATCTTGATGGCTTTGACGTGGTTGTCAAAGAAAGAACCACGGCCACAGCCATCATTGAGGGATCGCGGGGGTTTGAACATACAAAAGCTTGTTTTAGGGATGAAATAATTCCATTTGTAAAAGCTTTGAAGGACTTATTCAATACAATTGATCAATATTTAATTGATGAACTTTTTGAAGTCCAAAATGTCTTTCATCAAATGGAACAGGCTGTAGAACAATATCGTTTAGTCAAAAACGTTTAAAGTTAAAATGAATCAAGTTTTAAATGAAAACGAATGACCATGGACCCAAGTCACAACAAAGATATAGTGAACATAATTATGAATTCTTCTGTGGATAGTGTTTATGTGAATGTGCATGAATGTGAAAAGTGTCTCAAACTTGAGACAGAGCGTCTCAACAAAAAGGATTTCATTAAAAAAGAGACTTACAATAAATTGTTCAGAAGTTTTACCACTCTTGAAAAACATTGCATCTCTTTAGAAGTTGGTACTCAACTTAATCAGGAAATTTTTCAATGAGACAATTCTGTTTATAATCAAAGTGCTCCAACTTTTGATCAATATTTTGAATTAAATGAATTGAAAGCTCAGTCCCAAGAGAAAGACACTGTCATAAAGAAGTTGAAAGAGATAATTAAATCTCTAAGTGGAAATATGAATGAGGATAAGGTCAAGAAGGACATAAGAATAATTGAAAACGATAAATATTGAATTAGATCATAGGGTGTCAAAGCTTATTGCTGAGAATGGACATTTGAAATAGACCTATAAGCAACTTTATGACTCGATCAAACAAAATACACTATTGCTCTAGAAATGCTTAAGATTGATGTGGATCCTATAGCCCCTAGATTGTTGAACAATAGGACAGCTCACTCTGACTACCTTAGGCACACTCAGGAACAAGTTGCGATTCTTAGGGAAATATTATGGAACAAGGAAAATCACAAAATCCTCAACAATAGATTGCCTTAGACACGCTTGTAAGTATACTAAATGAATTCAAGAGTTGCTTATAATAATCAGACAAACCTGCCCTAGCATCAACAATTCAAGTGATAAATTAGTGGTTGTGACCCCAAAGAAAAAGGACAAAAGAGTTAGATCACGAGCCCGTACTTTCACAAGAACACACACACAACAAAACGAGCTTCTTCATAATCCGAGTTTCTAAACAAACCTATGTTCTTCTACAGGATAAAACCGTCTACTAGTGCTAGCGGATCACAGCCTTCAAGCAATACAAAGAAAGATAAGATAACAAGCGAAACACCAAGTAGTACTACCAGAAGAATGAAACTAAAAGCCCACCCTAGGACATTTACATCTATTTGAAACATAGAGGATTATTTTGTTAACCTAAAGCGCGCTCAAATTTGCAGCAATCGAAGCTTATATGCGAATTCTGAACTTCATGGTTAAGTGTAATGGTTGCATGCTTTCTGATAATAATGATTTATGTTTCCTGATTTTATCAATGATGTGAATGCTCGTACTAAATCTAAATCTGTAAAGAAAAGTTCAAAGAGAAAAGTTTGGAAACCAACAGGAAAAGTGTTCACAAATATTGGATACAATAGAGACCAACTGGTTGGACCAATGCGTGCCTTTTAACTTTAGGATAACCATAACTCTTAAGTAACCACCTTAGAAACCAACAGCTCTAGATAGTATACACCTAGCCTATAGTAACATTGGATTACCAAGGAAACCTAAGAAATCTAAACTAATGTTCCCGTTAGCAAAACCTTAGATTATTAAATCTATATCTGCTAACAAAAAGGAACCTAGTAAATCTTGGGGATCCATAATTTCCAATGTTCCATCTTCCTCTCTTGATGAATGTAGGTTGTCCAAATTGTTCTCTGGTATTTGGACTCTGGCTGCTCCAAGCATATGACCGGAGATCGCTCTCAGCAATAAAAAATACATGAATGATAATCCGATAAGAGGAAAAAGAACTTAATAAACTATCCGCATTTACAAAGTATAATGTACCAATTCAAATTCGATATAAAGCTTCTTTATACACAATGTTGGTCGTAGAATTGGTATAATTACCGTCTGTATCACAACATAAAACCTTCAAACCCTTCTTGGTTTTGACCCTCGATATAGCTACATATAGTTGACCATGAGAGAGAACAAGTCTCTGAAGAAACAACCCAACCTTAGACAAGGTTTGGCCTTGACTTTAATTAATAGTTTCCGCCCGATGGGCGGGTATGACTTGTGATTATTGCATAATTTTTTACTTTTTTTTAAATCCTTTATACTCATGTTACTTATCTTTTTATTATACAAAAGCTTTTTTTAAAGTAGCAATCTTTGTCAATTTGTTTGTGTTTATGTAAGTGTTTTATGTGTAATAGCTCTTTCATTTTCAATCCTCATCCACCTGCTGCTAAAAAATCTTGTGCTTTGTAAATAAATATTATCAAAAGGTCACACATAAAATAAAATTTTAACAATGGAGCAGTGAGAAGTACATATGGTATGCCTTCATGTACACTCAAAATATAAAATACTTTAAACAAAGTAACTTTAGTCTCTCGTCATTATGATTAGTTGGTTAATATACACAATTTGTTTTTGTACTTAATATATAACATAACATAATGTATGGTTGAAAAATAAGCTCATGAGCGGAAGAAAAACACATAAGCTGAAAAATAAAATGAAAGTTAAGCTTATAAGCTGAAACGTTAGCCAGAAAATTTAACTTTTGATATATAAGTCAAGTTACATAAGCGTAGAAGCAGACAAGCGCAAAAGTAATCTTAAACAAATGCTCCTTAATACAAATCAAACATTATCTCAACTTATGTCACTTAAACAAAAATCAATCAAATAAAGAATTCCATTGCTGCAAAAATTCCATAACTAAGTATAGAATACATTGATCGACATATGACAAATGTGATGAGAATCTTGAAACAGAATTTATATCTTTTCATCAAAATCTGATGTTGCAGAAACGTTTGGTTGGAGATTCCTAAAGGATGAATGATGCAAAATATGTCGTGCTTTCCCTTGCAAACCTCATCGATTATGTGTTATGTTTTATAATGTTGTTCAGTCGACGCTTTGGATTCTTTGACACTTCTGAAATGACTACATGTTTGCGGCTAAACATCCAAGAAATGATTGTATTCTCAACGATCTTAAACAAATTTTCTTTTCATTGGATTCAGTATAGATGTAAAAACGTTAGTATCTATTAGATATTCATGAACTTGTCGTAGTTGATCTTCCTATCCTGCCATAACCCAAGCCACATTAATCAAAATATAATATATACTGAAAAAGCTACATGTATTTAGTTTGATGGCTATGTGCACTGTGTGTGAGTTTTTAGTTTATCATTGTTACTAACCTTATCGGTATCTACGTCATCAAGGACCTCGTCAATGGTTTGTTCATCTCCCATTCCGTATTGAGTCATAGAATGTTTCAGCTCATCTCTAGTGATAAATCTGTAACATTACTAATGTCATGAAACAAATCTGTTTAAAGATTTCTAATGATAAAAAAAGACTTTTGTAAACAAACTCGCTATTATCTTTGTCGAAGAATTGGAAGGCTTTGTATAAGTTCTCTTCGCTGTCGAGTTTGTGTCGATCCATTGTAGCAGTGATGAACTCAATGTAGTTGATTGAACATTTGTTTCAATCCCTTTATTTCTTATGTCAATTATAAGTTTTCTGCGATAACCTAAAACATGAAAAGTTCTTATAATATTATCCAATCTGTTAAAGATTACATTTGTTTCAATCCCGATATCAAATGAAGTTTATGATCAAATGTCAGTCGGCTATGATAGTAAAACCATGCTGCCACTTGCAGTATGCAATGACCCTTTTTTTCTCAAGATGAACTAAAATGAAATTTAAGAAGCATACCTTTAATGAGAGCTTTTTCAGCTTATTCTGACTGTCTAAATTGCTTCATTCGAGTCACTACTGCACTATCCATAGGTTGTTCTGATGCTTCACCGCCTTCTTTTAGCCGTGGTAAACATTTATAATAGAATTTTTTAAGTGAACTAACCAAGGGCTTTATCTGTAGTAATTCGGTTCTTAGGATTTCTGGTCAACAACTTTGAGATTAAATCCTTGGCACCAGTAGATATAGACGGCCACGGAGGGCTTTGAAGGTCAAGATTAATATATAATATTTCTTCAAATATGGATTTTTCGGTCTCGCCAAACACCTCCTAAACAACGATCTTGGCCTGATCCAGCGACATTGAGGGGCAGAAGCTATCTTCGGGTAACTAAAGCACCAATTAAATACGCTTGTTTCTAGGAAATCAGGTGAACAACCTATCTGAAGTTTTAATTTGAAATTAATATGGTTAATGCAAATGACTTTTTAAGTGAGACTATAAGATGCCATACAATAAAGGGGTTTTAAGCATTGCTTATGTAAACTTTTTTATTTGCTTTAAGACTAACCAAGCAATGACCTAGTAATATCTAAAAAAAACTCAACAATGTAAACACAGAACTGCTATAACCGTTTTAGAAATAAACATTTTAAGCTAAACGCTTTTACCTCAGGGTCAACCAAGAGGTTAGCGAACTCTGGGTTCCTGTCATATGCCTGCTAGATGCGGTCCAGGAATATGGCTCGAATGATACACCCACCATTCCAGATTCTATCCAACTCACCGAGCTTCGAACCCTAATCCTTTTCGTAAAATGACAGAAATTTTAGAACATATACGAATGATTAAAAAAGTAGCAATTAAATATGGGGCTAAAGAACACATCTACCATCTTGGCTCGCTGATAATCATTTCTTTGATTCAGTTTAAACATTTCAAGTTTCTTGATCTGTTATCCCATCTGGAAATAGAACTGCTTACCCTCCATGTAGATGCTCTTTAAATATCTTGTCAAAAGCACGATAGAGTTCCAAAATTGTGTACAATTTAGCCTAAAATTCAATTTTTTGCATAAAAAAGGCAGTAAGGGTGCAACGTGAAGTATCTAGTGGTGTAAACTATCAAGATGAGCGGGTTAGGTAATGGGTCAAAACAGATCAGGAAATGAGTCATATTTAGTACAGACTGAACAATCTAGTTTGGTCTGGCCAACAAACAATTCTGTCTAATTTACTAATACATGAGTACATGACTAATGCATTAACTATGATAAAAAATAATATTACAACAATCATAATCTCAATTTTTAAACAAAAACACTTAAGGGACTTATGTGCATTAGAAATCGACATTAGGAACTTTTCAACCCGTTTCACTCATTAACTTGTTCCCATTTGAGCTAAACTTCTTAACCGAACCCGAAAGAGATGAAAAAACAAAACCCAAACTGACCCATCCACAATTGAAAGTGGGTCAAAACTGCAATAAATAACATATAAAGACAGAAGCTTCTCACCGCTTCATCAACTGCAATTGGCCTCCCAAGACGATTCAACTCTGCTTCCATTTCTTCAATACCTTGCCGTTTGCATTTCAATGGGTCGGAATTGCCACCGCTGGTTTATGGGGGTGAAATAAAGAAGGTAAATTATATGAAAAATACCTTAATTTTCCAATATAAGTATTGGTAGCTCGAGAAAAGTCATCAACATCTAAAGATATCAAAAACTCTGTCCCAGTGGCCTTTCTCACCTTCTTTGCTGCCAACAACAACTTGCTTAGATCTCTCGCCAGTGCTGTAGTAAGGGTGACTTTAACTACACAAACTAACTTTTCTAGACACGGTGAGAACTGTTGAGGCTTGAGGGTGACTTTATGATCTTCTACTTATAGATTCTATAGTAAGGGTGACTTTAACTTTGCATTAATATTTTCCTTCTTTGGCTGAACATGTGGTGACTCAATATTATAGACAATGGTACCTTTGCATAGAGCCAGATAGACTATGGGACGAATGTGCAGCTTCATACGATTCGAAGAATGATGTGCAGCGTTACTCTATAAAATTATGTGCAAAACAAAGTTAGTGACGATTGGCAAGTAATATAATTCATTCCATTTTGAAAAACCACTTTTTATTGTCGTTTTGATACACTGACAGAAAGCTGAAAGGAAACAAACCTTAAGAGACTTGTCAATTGTATATCCATCCTGGAAGATGTTTACAATGAATGATACATCTGCATCTGATAACCATATTAAATTTTAAAGGATTCATCGTAAGAAAACCTTTGAATTATAGCAAAAGAGAGCAATAACAAACAGAATATTGGTTACAGAAGCCATATTTGTTATAGCTTTATACTCCTCGTTCAACAGGTAAGGGCGTTGTTTAGTGTTTATTTTCTCTTCAATAACATTTGCTATGATTTCCTACATGCAAACCAAGAACAAATACCATCACGAACTAAAGATGATTATTGATAAATTTAAAAGAAGATGCTACCAGGATGCTAAGACTGACCTGATTCCTACGTATCTCCACTTCTTTCTTTAATAAGCCAAATCTAATACAAATGTTTACCTTTGGTATATTCAAGCATTCTCAAAGTAGTAGTTAGGACTCACGTTCTGATAAGAAGCAAAAGATCACATAAGTAATGATGTGCATCAAATTTTCACCTTTAATTACACTCTCTATATGTAAATCTAAATAGACAAAACTTACCTGTTAAGTAAGAAAATGACACAGCCGTCTTTTTTCTCTCAAATAACTAAATTTACAGAAGTACAAATTGCTCCTACCATCATGTTGTAACAATAGAAATCTACCTTGTATACTCTGATATCTTTTCATCTTTAGTGAAGATATCCTCTTGTGATTCGAATCCTGCAAATATAAGCAATCAGGATTCCTGCAAGGATGGATCAACAAAATTAAATTAAGCATTGTAAAATTCAAAAATCAAATGTAACAATAAAAGTAAGATAACATGACTCATGTATCATTAATTAGCATTAATTTAACAATATGAATAAACATGAAAAACAAACAGATGTCCGACATTACCAACACCAGCTCCATTAAAGAAACTGAAAACTGTAATTACATCCTGCACAAAGAAATTAGACAAACAATTTTATTAAATAGTGACACCTACTAATACAATAATTCAATCGCTAATAAAGTAAATAGCTACTATTTGAATCAAAGGATCAGCAAGATCAATGTGTCATCTTAAGCTCTCAGGCTGATAGCATAAAATAGTATCCAATAGATAATAGGCAAACTATAAACAACATTAAACCTGACCACATGAGATATAAAAAACACTGCCAACGCTCTAGCTTGTAGTTTTTCATTCTAGCTTGTCATTTTTCATTCGCAGTCACAACATGCTCGTAATATAGTCATGTATGATAATTCTAAAAATGTACAGCTAATTAAAGATCACAGATGGCTTACCAGTTCTCTCTATGTTGACCACTAAGATATAGTATTTGGCATCCAGTTGTAGACTTTCCGGAATCATCATGCAACTAACCCTCAAAGCAAACAAAAAGTCAATTTGACAGTGTGTTAAAATCTTAAAAGTGATGTACATAATGGAAACAAAAAAAATGCAAATATTTTGCAGAACTTGACAGATATAATATTGAGCTTAAACTTAGGATTCGAATATGTAGGATAAAAAGAAAGAACTGGTCTCCTCGTCGTTAACTACTGTTGTTATGCTTACTGTGTCACATACTCCCATAAAAATAAAATCTGGAATCCATGCTGACCATTTGTAAAACGCAATGCACATTTAATAATAAGTCATACACACAAGCTAAAAATAAGCAATCCTAAACACACTTGCTCAATCACGTGTACAAAAATAGTACGATTAAAACTTTACAAACAAAATGCCACATTGTTGTTGTAGGCAAACACCACTAACATAATGAGTTCTTATGAGTACAGAAAATATCTAAGTCGATTACCTTTTGAACTTTCTCATTATCCAGAAGCATGTCATTTTTTAGTATCTTCTCGAGTGGACCTTCTTTTTTGTATATGCTCGAAAATTGCTTCTCATGTAGATCACAAAAAAACATGACGATAGTAATTTTAACATTTCCTTTTTCACCTGTAACAAAAAAGAATGATCAAGCTACAAAGTAAAACTTTGAGAAAATATCTAATTAGGAATGAAGAAATCTACATCATCACTTTAAATATCTTACCGTAAGTTGGGCTAAGTAGAACAATTTTTTCGCTTAAACGGTCGCTCCAAAAACTGCAAATTCGTCAATTTTTACGTAAATCAAATAAAAAATAAAATAAAATGAAAAAAGCTGCATTCTTTGGACCATATGGGGGTGTTTGGGAGTGCTAACCAAAACGGCTTATTAATGTCTAACAAAATAGTTGACTGATTTTACTATGTTCCTGTACATTCATATGTCTTACGCGTCTAGACATTCGTATGTAAGTAGATACTTACGTTGCTGCCAGTAAAACTACATTCATTGATAACTACAATACCAACTTTGAGCCACCTCCATCCTTATGCATATACTTTCCAATAATACTACTGGAAAAAACTGAAAACACTATCAGCATACACAATAAATTTTATTCAAGCATTTTATCGAACACATGATGTACAATATTTTTAATTACTAAAATACAAAAAACCTACCATTTAAAATTAGTCACGACAACATATCATTAATACAATTGAGGCATGGATTATGTCAAAACTAAAATCAATAATTAAAAATTAATAATTGCAAACAAAATTAATCCTTGTATCATCATACATAAAAATTGACCAACTAACCTAATTGGATTTCAATCCGAACAAATTAAATAAAATGTACTTGCAGAATGCTTTGACGCATGTGAAAATTTATTCATGATGATTAAAAGTCCGGATCTTTGTGTAGTGAAAATAGGACAGTGGATCCTTTCGATGAAGAAATAAGTTTGATTGATATCATGATTTATTACCGAAAAAATGATTAACAAAGTTTTTTAAAATTTATATATGAGAAAGGACTGGAATCATCGATTATCTGCAATAACTTAGGTTTAGGTTTTTTGAATGATAATTAAGCTGCAACAACTGGCAATTATCTGATGATGATGATGGTGATGGCGGCTCAGTTTTTTGCATGATTTGGGGTTTTGGTTCTATAAATGAATAATTATGAAAACACTGAAATCAAATAGAAAAAAAAGATGAAAGATCAGAATTCACAAACCTGATTTTGAGGCGACCTGATTCTGATGAAATTAGGGTTGTGGTTGATTTGGTGATGAAGCATTTTTTTGGGATTAACAACTGATTTGATTTTCAAATTGATATCCTCTGATATAAACTCGGGAGTCGTTATTTTTGTAAATCATATGCTTTTTCTATTTTGTTTTTTAAAAACTTCAACAATCAACAACTACATATAGTATTTGTTTTTTAGAAACCAAACACAACTACCATTGTGGTCTAGTGGTAGATGATAAACTTGTGGGTGCCAAGACTCTAGTTCGAATCCCACAATATGCCACTTATTAACCATATTTTTTCGTGTGTAATTTGGCCGTCTTTTAATTGCACAAAAAATGCCTAGGTGGCATTATGAATGCCAAGGTGGATTTGAAAAGTTGATGACGTGGCATTATGAATGCTTAGGTGGAATTGAAATTTGGTGACGTGGCATTATTGGTGTATGAGGTGTCTTTTAGGAATCCTGTTATATATAATGTAAGATTACTTGAACGTTATTAAATAACTTTATACGGAGTATATATTTTATGTAAATATATACCTTCAACCATAAAAACCGATCACTAACGTTTTATTTATAAAGATATTTACAAAAGTATTTTTAAATAAATGTTTATAGAATATCAGTATTTTTCTATCCTTCTGATTCTAAGCCGAAACCTATATTCTCTTTGGTCGCATCCGTGTATCATCGTTCGTTTCCGTGTGATCATATCCCTAGACGTTTACTCTTTCATTTCACCAACTCGAGGTGAGTTCATAGCCCCACTTTTACTCGTTTTGTATAAATACCCTTTTTATGTGAAGTTGTATATGTTATAACTGTCGCATACGTTTTCGAAACTTGTGGTCCACACTAATGACGTTTAAATAAAACCTATGAATTCACCAACTTTATGTTGACGTTTTAAGCATGTTTTTCAGGTACTTAGCTTTGGACTTCTCTGATGTGCTATGTGGAGTCTACGTGCAATATGATATCATCTCTCAAGACTTTTCTTATCATTCATACTCGTTGTCTTTCAAAAACTAAATTATGATTCCGCAACGTTTTAAATTTCATTTCAAATCTTGTAAGACTTATCCATTTTTAATAAATACAACGAGTTATGATTTTCAAAACGTCCATTAGTGGTCGTTCCCTTGATCTTGTGTAATGTATATTATGACGTCACGCTCCCGGACACGTATTCCGTCCAGGCCCCGTTTGGGGGTGTGACACATGCCGTCTTTCATAAGATATCAAAAAGCAAGCACCTACGTTATACGTAGTATAACCACTTCCTTTTTTTATTGCCTTAGTTTTATTAATATGAGTGATGAAATAATATGTTTTGTATTACGATGATAAACATCACTCATGCATTTGATACCTTTTTGTTGAAACCTTTCTATTCACAAGAAATTACGTAGACGGTATCTATATACGCTTAACCTTTGCAAAACCGAGAACCGTGAAAGAATACGTACAAAATATTTGCATGTGGTGAATGCTCAATCTAAAGATGTAATAACACAGCCCGCTAACTCTTTACCAACGAAAAGTTTCTTCCCTAAATTTAGAAATCAAAATAACATGTAAAACCATCATGGACTTAATATAAATGAATGGTTCGGAGAGCAAACAAAAAACAAGTCTATGCCAATGTTTGGTGGTTCTGCCATAGATGATAGACGCTCAACGTATCTTCAACCTTAAAAAAATGCAAAGTTATGTAGTAGAACTATTAGGATGAAGTGGTGAATAGATAATACAAAAAGTTACTTAAACAAACTTTGTTTATTTAGTCGAGTACACTTGATCAAAACTAAGCATAATAACTAAATACGCATAACAACCCTTGCAAAACTGATAATTCTTTATGGTGCACAAAGGAGTTGAGTAACCAAAGCTTTAAAAAGTGTACATTAAAAATTGAGTTTTTTTTGGCATAAATGAGAGCATTAATGTAATAAGTATATAAACTATGTGAAACACATACATGCTCATTTTAGAGTTTTTAATGACTTCATATTAATAGCTATAATTGTTAGTTTAAATAATAGCTATAACTAAAACCCTTTTATGTTTTCATACCATTTAAAAAGGTTAAAGAGCTTCTTTCATCTCCTCGCCATTAAATGTGTCAAGTTATCAACCATGCCCATTTGGTCCTATAAATAACACATTTGCATAGTACTCACCGACGACACTTTCCAAACACTTTTACTACCGAAGAATATCTACACGCCAAAACATATATATAATAGAGGTTGAACAAGTGGTATTATGTAGATTGGGTTGGAATGATTTAATTTTTATAAAGGATCAAAAGGTTGGGACTTGGCATGATCTAAGAAGAAAAGAAAAAAACACAAGTCCAGGTTTGTTCTATCTGTCTACATATCTATTTAATTAGTTAAGTTAGTACGATTCAAGCTAATTTACCTTTATTTGGAAGTTGTTTTACGAGTTTGGAATATTCAACATATGTTATGGTGGAAAAAAGATTCCTAACTGGATTGAGGATAGATTCACAAGGTCAACAAAAGAATTCGTTGTTGTAATTAAATTTGTAGCAAATATTAATATGATTTAATTTATTCAATAGGAACAATAATGTTTAGTTTTTTTATGATAGAAAATTCAGATGTAAAATGTTATATTTATACTTTTTATATTATAGAAGAAATACATGTTCTTTGATATGCAATTACTCACGAAAACATGGTTTATTTGGTTGTGCATAAATTTGTATCACATGAGATTTTTATAACCCGTTAGTTGTCTTTTTCTAATGATGTCTCCAAAGGAATCATCAAAACGAACGAAAATGAGCCGTATGCAAACTTATTAAGTAAGAGAATCAATCATAACATTTTAAGTTATTGCTAAATCAAAATGACGGTCTCTTTGAATGCCTAAATCAAGGCAAAACGTCTTTCAGGCCTCCCAACTGCGATGTGAACTTATATTATGTTTCACGTACTTAACCCAAAGATTTTACACAAAACCAAGTCCGGTACAACACACGGGTGTGGCCACGCCTCGTAGGAGTATAAAGTCCAAGGGGATAATTGTTTATTTTTTAAAGTTATTTAAAAATATGAAAATTTATAAGTTTACACTTAAGTCCATATAAGTTAGTTAAAATTCAAGGGTAAAAGTCGAAAAATACCCACGAACTTTCAAAAATGTCCCGACATCATCAACGAACTAAATTTTGTCCTACCTACACCAACAAACTTTCAAATATTGTTTTAATATCACCCATATCATAAATTTTAACTGACACCGTGGCAGTTACCTTCCACGCTGGACCGAATTTTTTTTTAATTAAACATGCCAGATTGGATTTCCACTATATGAAAGTCAACTACTTTCATCTCCCTCTAGCTACTTTTCTTCATAGTATGGGGATAACAAAAACTCAGTTTGACTGAAACCAACATTTTCCTAAAATAAAAACGAGCCACCAATATATGAACAACAACGAAACTCCAATCAATGAACCTCGACGGTTTGACTGAATATTCGCCGAAGAAAAAACAGATCTGCCAGAATATTCGTCGAAGAAAGCAGCTGATTCGCCGGAGAAGATGAATAAAGCGAAGATGTTGATTGATGAGTTGACGGTTATGATCGGTAAGTTATCGGAGATTAAAACGATGACAGATGTTGATGTGTTTATTGATTCTTGTTAATGAGGTTGATATTTTATGTATATGTAACTGCTTAGATGAAGTAGTCGTT